>JAMKCH010002211.1:0-36798 GCA_023653785.1 Ophioderma brevispina | reverse complement strand
CAAGGGAATTGGCCGACATCGAGGAGCCAAAATTTGTTTTGATTAACTCGCTAATAAAAACAATACTTAAATCATAGCTTTCAACTGTTGTATGATTCAAAATGATGCCACATAATAACCCAAAATGAGATGTTATTTATCTTTAAAATACTTGGCAGGGTTAAAATATATAAAACAAAAAAAATGCAAGCCCCGAATATCAAAAATCCCTAGACTTTACACTGACTCATCCGTAGCCCTCATCCGTAGGCACCCCCCTCTCTGACCCACGACTGACGCAACATTACGACAACTTCAAAGGTAAAGATAGCACAAAATATTTGTGAAAGGCTTAACGCCTCCCTCATTTTGTATACCCCAACTCATGGCACATGACCATAACTAATGATCTAATTGTATTCCTTAAAACCCTGGAAAACTTTGTAGCATAGACACAAAATGAAGTCATTACAAGCCTTAAATCTTGAGTTAATGTACAAAAACGTTAAAATGGTGGCCATTTTGAATTTATGCTTAAAATGTGGGCACCTTTTTCCTCTCAAAATTCAGCCTTGGGGACAGAAATTTTGGAATTACATAAAATCTTCATCTAAAAACCCTAACCCAGATTGCTTTTACTCAATGCCTTCATCATGTTGTAGGAAGCACGTTTTGGAGAAATGGAACATTCTATAGGGACAATCTTACGTTAACACTAACAGGCAAGTTTCATAAACAAAAAGTTTGGCGGTGGCGGTCGATTCAATATACTGAAAACAAATTATACAAAGCCAAAACGTTGTGTATTGTTGCAGGAGGGTCAAACCCAGTCAAACTCATATTTTGGGGGAAAAAATTGTCTGGGTGTGTCACTCTTATCATACGAGTTGTGATCTCAAAATGCCTGCACATAGAAACTAACTTGAAAACTTAATCTCTTTTTAGGTAGCGGTACATTTTTGTTTCTTGCAATCCAGACTCTAAGATGGGGTGGTACATTTTAATTCCGACAAAAAGTGCAGACTGGTATGGTGTCCATATGGGCAGTAAGTAGGTGTTTTAAGGAATTAGGGTTGTGCCATAGTTATAAATCATTTGAGTCAACTTCTGCGTAAAGGAAATGTGGTGTTGCATAGTTATTAAACATTTGAGTCAACTTCTGCTGGAATGGCAATAGTGTTGTGCATAGTTATAAATCATTTGAGTCAACTTCTGCGTAAGTGAATATGTTGTGTAGTTATAACACATTGAGTCAACGTCTGCGTAAGTTAATAGTGTTGTGCATAGTTATAAAACATTTGAGTCACTTTGCGTCAGTGAAATAGTGTTGTGCAATAGTTATAAAACATTTGAGTCAACTTCTGCGTAAGTGAATAGTGTGTGCAGTTATAAAACATTGAAGTCAAACTTCTGGTAAGTGAATAGTGTTGTGCATAGTGATAAAAATTTGAGTCAAACTTTGCCGTAAGTTGAATAGTGTTGACTGCATAAGTTATAAAACATTGAGCAAACTTTGGTAAGTGATGAATAGTGTGTGCATAGTTATAAAACATTTGAGTACTTCTGCGTAAGTGAATAGTGTTGTGCATTAGTTATAAAACATTTGAGTCAAATTCTGGTGTTGTAAGTGGAATTGGGTTGTGCATAGTTATAAAACATTTGAGTCAACTTCTGCGAAGTGAATAGTGTTTGTGTGCATAGTATAAAACATTTGAGTCCAACTCTGCGTAAGTGAATAGTGTTGTGCCATATTTATAAAACATTTGAGTCACTTCTGCGTAAGTGGAATAGTGTGTGCATAGTTATAAAACATTTGAGTTAACTTCTGTGTAAGTGTATGCTAAGGAATAGTGTTGTGTCATTGTATACAACATTTGAGTCACTTATGCGTAAGTGAATGTGTGTGCATAGTTAAAAACATTGAGTTCAACTTCTGCACCCCAAGAAGTTCTAGGTAGGCCTGTTGGTTGCTACATTAGCCTGAGAAGTAGGGGAAATGCCTTTGATGTGAGTATTAATTTAA
Organism: Ophioderma brevispina; assembly: GCA_023653785.1. Taxonomy (NCBI): domain Eukaryota; kingdom Metazoa; phylum Echinodermata; class Ophiuroidea; order Amphilepidida; family Ophiodermatidae; genus Ophioderma; species Ophioderma brevispina. The sequence continues at coordinate 34,796 of JAMKCH010002211.1, read as the reverse complement.
TGTTATATTAATTGGGGGGGGGAATATGTATTCTTAGTGGTTAAATATGTGAGTTAGGGTTAGTCAGTAAAGGCGAGGTGGGCGAGCGCGGGGTCTTAAGCGCGGAACCGTCGGCAGAGTATAAGATACGACGAGCGGCCCGGGTTCGAGACCCGAAAGAGTCAGGTTCTGGCTCATACTCAAATAGTTCCTGTAAGGTCGAAAAATTGCATCATTGCACAGCAGTGTGATTATGGAATTTCTCGCTCCCACCCATTGCGCAAAATGTGCAGGTGTATGCGATGGGTGCCCGGCGCTCACGGTTCGGAGAGTCATGTAAAGCTGTTAGTCCAGTGTGTCAGGGAGTCATTCTGAACACGTAAAAAGTTGCAGACCTTATCGAAAAGAGTAGGCGGGCCATCCCGGGTCTGTACATGCACTCATCCGCTAGGTACCAGGGTAACTTCAACCCGCACGCGGCCAGCGTGGAAGGGTAGGCCGAAATCCAGCCTGGAAACATTCGTTGAGGCCTTAAGTCATTACATAGTGTCATGCCGCTTTGCCGCCTAAGCGGCAAGCCGCTTGGTGCACACCGCCTTGCAGATTGAGCATTATAGTCAAGCGGCGTGGCGTTGAACTACGTCTCGAGCGGCACCGCTCTCAAGTTGAACTCAAGTAAACTCAATGCGATTGCAGCTTTTCCCAAAGCGACAGCCCGAGCGGCAGGGAGATGATTTAGCGCGTGACGCTTGCCGCTTGGGTCACGCTAGCGATTCTGACATGATTGCGTTATGACGTAAAATTTCATATCCGAGCGGCCAAAGCGGTAAGCGGATGACATATGTAATGACTTTAGTCCAGCAGTGGACTGACAAACAGGCTGGATGATGATGATGATGATGATGATGAGTAAGGCCTTTGTCTACACCACTGTCACCAACATAGCTTCACATCACACACACACACAAACACACCACACCCACACACACCATCACACACACATGCATGCATGCACACACACCACATGCATGCACACACACATACCATTAAGTATGGACTAAGACACCCGTATGTACTGTTCATAGTATAAACTTGAGTCAGGGCCATGCATTCACAGTTATGTCATTGGCTCACATGGCACCAGCGGGTGGTGGCTTGGCAAGCTCATTCATAGCGCAAAATTGCCGCACGAGTCATTGGACGAAGTCACTGTGCGCGTTTTATAAATAGATCAGTGAGTGGTCAGTGGGAATTCCCGTACGGAGTCGCGACCGATCTAAATTGCCTGGCTGTAGTCGGTGGGCATAATTGTGCTGACAACAAATTTCATCCAAATAGTTTTTAAAGACCGGACATGAGAGGATTGTAAATGAAGGTCAACGAATCATTTCCACGGTGGTTGAGAGGCCTAAACTGGTACCGGCTGGTATATGGTCCGCAGCTATAAATAGCAGTGACCCTGCGATTGAACATGAAGTCAAACCAGCCCGTTTCAAAATGGATCCCGTTTGTACCATTATTCATACAAAAAAATACGTACCACTGGAGTTGATTCTGGTCAACTCCAAAGGATTTTGAGTGAAAAAATATTGATATTAAACATATTTTCGAATTAGAATATTGTCAAGTTTTCGTGATCACGTGCTAAACCTACGGGAACGGCAAAAACGACACTATCTTGGCCGCCCACATGCTGGCAAATATGAAAACATAGTGCGCCCTTCTATGTTTCAAAATTTATATTTTTGCATGTTTATAAAGCTTTAAAAATAAAATAAATTTAGCCCCTCACCTGAATTATATCCAAATCAGCGCACTTATGGGTAACAGAACTAATGTCGCCAGCAACATAAATTCAGCAGATGACTTCAAAATTGGCGGTGTGGTAACACAAGAAAACACATGCCAGAATTGATTGCACCTTGTTGACTGGTCTGTGAACTTTGTGGTTTTAAATATAATAAGTACAAGTCTAGGATATGATTTCTGTAATAAACATTTGTTGATTAAAGGTGTGGCAAACTTAAAAGTTAACTCTGAAAGTTAGCCGGTTATTGTCCTCTCTGCTTTTTGGGTATTTATTTTATGTGTAAAATATATATCTATTCTTACCAATGCCCTAGGACGATCATCATTTGCGAGCACAATTGAAGAAAACTTCATATTTTGAGAAGATGCCAGTGCCGCTTTGTAAACCTTATGTACAAGAGAAAATGAAAAGAATTCCAGTCATAGTTAAACTCTAATGGCCGGTATTCACAAAGAATTGAGGTCCTGTCCTAACTTTTAGTCCAGGACTAAGTCCTACTAGACGGACCTCTAAAATTATATCTTCTCTCCTATAGTAGCTTTTCTGCATGAAAATACAAGAGAAAGCACAGGAAGAACACACTCAAAGCTGGAACTTACCTATTTCAAATGTTCTCTTTCATCTTCTGTTTAAAAAAACTTGAAAGGGGTCTTTCTAGATGGACTTAGTTCTTGGATAAGAGTTAAGCCAGGACTAAGTCTTTTGTGGTCATACCGGCCATATTAAATACAACCTTAGTGACATAATTGTATGTATTATAGAAACCTCAATAATCGTTAGTGTTGAGTTATGTGACTTATCCTTGTTAGAAAACTAGGAAATCATTTGATGATCATGGGGGGTACATTGTACACATCGCCCCTTAACTGCTTGAAAATTCAGTATCTGGTGATTTGTCAAAATCTGGCTCTGGTGAATGTTTGGCAAGAGATAGATTTCCATCCAATAATAAATACTACTTAACGTACTCTAACCTGATCACTATCATTTTTCTTTCTCTTACCCATTAAGGATTGGGTTATTCCTGTTCTCACGTATTATTGAAGCAGGGGGTGACAGTCGCTTCAATAAAGAGAGGCAACCCAAGTGTTTTCTTTGTGTACGGACATACAAGGTAAATGGAGGGGGCAGAGGGGTGAGGGGAACATCCTCCCTAAAATCTCCAGTCCCTGCTGCACCCTCTAAATTTTGTGACAATACCGCTAGGTAAAGAAACTAAGTAGTTAATTTCCAAAAAAACCTTTAAAGTTAGAAATTTTACCACTATGAAAATAGATGGAGAGATCATGTTAGCAACAACAGTCTGTGAAAATGAAAACCAACAACACCATTCCATAGTCAACTGACAAACTCACCTGGGATATAACCCCCTTTACTAACTCCAAACACGGACCTTTTTTCTCTTTTCCATGAGGCAAAGCCTTGTGCTTTACTTTCGTCATATAAAAAAACCAAAAAAAAAACAAGAGGGACAGGACAAAGGCATCCAAGACACTCAATCCACAAACTAACCTATATCACCGCTAAATCAATGTGTATGCACATCTGGAAAAGTCATAATATGAAACACTGGTACATAAAGGTAATAAGTGAAAGTGTGACCTGTTACAATTACATGTGGCGAGCTAAAACGGTGAAATTATACAAAAAAGGAGAAAGAAAAAAGAAAAAGCAAACTAAAATTGCTTGAGTGTCAAAGATGACCTTAAAATTTAAAGCTTTTTAAATTGAGAGTAAAGGTGTGATTTGGGGAACCAGTACTTTCTTTACGACGAATTGCAACCGGCGACCCCCATTCTTTTGGCGTGAAGAAATGCCAACATGCAAGCGGTGCGGGATGTAGCACAACGCAATATGACGTGAGGGCTTCAACCTCAAATAAGGTCAATATGCAGCAGGTACTACATGGGTTCAATTGTTCGAATTGACCCCAGGCATCAGCCCAATGAAATTGCTTACATTTCACAGCTGTTTTAAGAATTTTATTTGCTTTTGTAACTTAAGATAGACTGAAAATTTTGTTATCTCCTGCTTGCTTATAATTGATATTGTTAATGCCGGTGTAGCTCTTTGGGTATGGACAACACTTATACCACCATGATCTTGAATTCAGAGCAACAAGACAGACAGTTGTGTGTTAGAGACTATGTAGGCTGGGACTCTGGACTGTAGGATTACATCTAGAAGCTGTTGCAGATCACCAGAAGAAAATATTCAAGGCTGATCCAAGATAATGGCTGTATGTATCACAAATACAATAGATCCTCACACAAAAATGGCTTCATAGTGCTGTTAGCGGGAGCTGACCAATTTAAGTAAAAGGTTTCATCGCAGTTGATCTGTAAGTTTGCACGATATTTCAATAAGATTTGATGTGAGAGCTAAAAACGTGTTTTGTGCCCATAGAGTACTGCACAAATATGGTCAACAAAAATGAGTCACATTTTTGCTATACCTTCCAAAACCAAAATTCTTTAGCCATAAGATTTACAGTGTAAATGAGAAAAATAGTTGTATAGGAATTGCTTTGGTAGTGTATCCGTCTGTGTCTGTCAGGATCGTGTTGACCCAAAATGTTATTTTAATAGTGACATTGAATTTATAAATCCAGATGTTCTTCCTGAAAATAATGCCACGTTTCTACATAAATGTGCACATTTTTATGGCACTTGAATACAATGGTCCTTGTGTAGTGTCCCACCTGTTGGTAACCTTCCATGTGCAACTTGTGACCTTTGTATCCATTCAAAAATCAGCGACGACAAATGAAACATGCTTTCGGGGAACAATGTTTAGTACTAGTATTAACAAAACTTTGTTTGTATTAAAGGGGGTGTTCCGATTTATGGTATTGTGTTCTCTACTGATATGAGAGGGGCCTGGCACTTGCAACATACACCCCGCAAGTACGTGGGAAAAAACTGCGGTTTTGAGGTAGACTCAATAATGCATGTTGCAAAGCCCATTTCAATACTGTGCTAATAAAGTGGTTAACCACTTAAAAACGGCCAGTTTTTTTGTTTAATCTTGGAAAGGAAATGGATTCGAGGGCTCAAATTTCAGGACGACAATGAGAAAAATACGGCCTTTCATTGATATCAAAATCGATACTACTACGGGGTAAATCAGGGGGGTCCCAAAGCGATCGGGAACACGCCCTTTAAGTTAACAGTGAGTCATGTGAAACATATCTTTTCTCACTTGCGTTTTGAATGCGCCGCCCCTATTCTGTGAGGTGATTCCAAGGTTAGCGGTATTAAAAGCCCATTGACTTCACTGTCAACTCGAGACAGAACAATAGAGGTATCATGATCATGTAGAGGGCACATGTGGGTCCAGTGGACATGACTGCCGACTCATGATCAAAACGTTGTGGGTTCGAGCCTCCGCTGAAACGGCCAATGTTGTGCAATGGGCAAGGCAATTACCTTCCTAGCATCGTCGACCCAAGCGATATTCGGGGTAGCTGTTATGGGGATATATTACAATCTAAGTGCTGATAGGATGGTGCGCTTGGCCAGATGCCGGCTAGATGAGCGAAATGATTGTGACGATTCTGACGGCAGCGTAATAATAATAGGCAACAGCGCTGTGATATTGTAGAATGGCCTTTTAAAGCCAATATATTATTATTTATATATTTTTATTAGTATGCTATCACAATCATTTAATGCCCTGAGGTGCTCTCCTCAGGCCCACAAACCTACACACAATCAGTCCATATTGCCATAGCAGTATAACTATTTGTTTGGATTGCTATTTTGTATTGCGAATTCATTGTTTGTATGCTTATATACACAGGGTAAATTGATAGCAGGCCCTACTTCTTTATTGTTGTTTGGACCGCTTGTGTTTATCTTTGATAGGTTTTTGCTCTAGCTGGAGCATCAGCAGAACATCCCAACTAACTTGGTGGATTATGCTCGGGCTGCCTCTCTATTTTTCTTTCAGTTCTTCCGTCATGTCTGGATATCGAAATCTCTCGTGTCACCTTTATTGCTGCCGGATTTTTCTGTTTCTATTCTGTTTGTCAAGGATCAGTGGCGGTCTACCTATTCTGGAAAAGCAAGGGTTGAGGAGATAGGGAAAAGACCTCTGTATATTACAATATGTTAAGAAACTGAGTACTGATACCTGGATATGTTAGAACTGTTGTGAAGAGGTTGCTGAGCAAGGACTGCGGGGAACTTTTTTAATTGATTAGCAGTAGGGTGCTGTGATTAACTCTGAGGGAAAATTACCAAATAAAGGTGTGTGTTCTGACACATTTAACACCCCCCCCATTACCAGAAGTAGTATTGATTTTGATATCAGATGAAAGGCAGTATTTTTCTCATTGTCATCCTGAATTAAATTAGCAAGGATGAATGTAGTATTCTGCCAACACTAATTTGACACCATTAACATGCGGTTTATTCTGTAAGGTTGACTCAGAGATTTTCCGATATGAGGGCGCCCTCAATTTTCAAAAAATTGTCGTTTTTGCATATATTAATAATGCTTGTCCATATACTAATTTCATTGGTGAAATAACTAAGCTCAAAATCGCAGTCCGTCATATTGAAAAAATGGAACTTGTTGTAAATCTGAATCTGGAATTTTTTTGTTATACACGTATCTATGGCACGGTTATACTGTGCATTAATTTTTACTGCTTGAAAACGAAAAATCTGAGTCATCTCTAACTTTGGAATAGCATTTAGGTGATGTCTTTTAGGTCTAGATGATTATTTTAATACTTACACAAAAAAATATTATATTTCGAAATCTCTGAGTCAGCTTTTTAAAGCTATTTAACGTTGCAATGTGTATGGTGTTGACAGAATACTAAAATTCGTTCCTTTAGCATTCAAAATCCATTTCATTACCCAAGGATAGACACAAAAAAAAATGCAAATTTTAATTGTGAACTTGACCTCAATATTAGCACAGATAGAAAATAGGGCATTCAAAATGCATTATTGCTCTTCTACCAACAAACTGCAGGTTGTTGCTTTCCCAAGTTTACTTGATGGGGAGTATATGCAAGTGCCAGGCTCTAATATCAAGTAGTAGTTGGAACACAATAGGCATAACTCGGAACAAAAACCTTTAAACCATAGTCAGAAGTTAAGGGGAGAAGTACCTTGAAATACAAATTTGCTCTCAGGAACTGCAATTGGTAATGTATGGGTCCTTTGGTTTTGAACTTCTAAAGTACTAAATTAAAAACATTCACTGGGGGACTGGTATCTTCAGCAGACTGATGATGATGCTGTAAATTGTTGGACTGTAGTGATGGAGAAAGATTGAGATGACAGTGACGAGGGTGTGTTGATATAGAACGTGTTTCTGGCCCCTGCCTCTTAGGGTATCAATAGGTTGGTCTAGACTGGATGAAGTTCAATCCCTGGCGTGGATCTGACTGATGTGTGGTTCTAATGTGGATGGCGTAACTTTATGAGACAGTATACGCATTCATCTATAGGGGGCGAATGGGAGGTGGGTCAGCGCAGTGGGTCTTCACTCGCTTCGCACCACTGTGGTCCCAGGTTCGACCCCTCGGTCGGGCCTGCAATTGTGTGTGGTTTGGTTCCAGTTCCATACTCTGCAGCCTTGCAGGTTTTTTCCGGGTGCTCCGGTTTCCTCCGCTTCTAAAACTGGGCTTTCTCCTAACATGTATATGATAATAAAGTGACTGAAATAAAGTATCTTTGTGACAGTAAATGCGACGGTAGTGTTGATGGGTGTTAAATTTTACCACCTCCTCCTCCTCTATAAGGGCAAAGCAAGTAGTTGTAGTCAGTTTCATCACTTTGCAACACTGAAATCTGTGACTCATATGGAGTGGGGGTGGTTGTAGTGGTGGACAGCTGCTTTAGACCCAATGGCACTGTTCCCAAAATCTAAGTGGGGCTATTCTTGGATTTATTTAGGTTACTCAATTCTGATTTAATTTTTAGGAGGAGCTATGATTAAAACCAGAATTGCCACTCTCCTCATGGTTCATTTGCATATGGGCAAATGACCATTGAAAAAGCTCTCCGGCCCGTGTTCCCATTGTGTGTTGGTTTCGTTCAATGTTTGGAGTAGAAACCTTGGCACTGATAGTGCTGCCTTAGAAGGTTGCGTTGTCTCTGTAGGTTTGTGCTTTGTAACTTCGGGAAAGGAAAATAGTGGAGGGTGGGGGCGGGCCTATGTAAAAGTTGGTGATTAGTCATGTTAATTGTTGGCAAACACTTATAAAGTATACTACTGGGTCTGACTATTCAGGAAAATCGATGGGTGCCATTTTTTATGTTGATTTTTAGTGACCTTGACACAGGTCAAAGGTCAAAATGGTATACATCGTACAAAGTATACGACCTTGGTACCAAAAAGTGGCAAAATTTCACAAGGAAATTGTATATGATATTTATTTGGTTATTTGACCTTTCGTTTTATTGTTTAATATGCAAATAAACCAATCGGAGACAATAATATGCATAAAAAATGCCTTTCTGCAGGGCCCAGTCCTGTCCAAAGCAAGATTAGGCATCAAGTTCTTGCACAATGTAATCATCTGTAAACACTCCACTCTCCCTAAAGTAGAATGAACCCTACACCAATCAACATTTATTTCTTGCTATTAGCCAATACCCATGGGTAAGTAAGGTAAAGTAAGTTGTTTGTAAAAATTCTTGCAAGAGAAAAAATGACGATGTAGTCATACCAAAATCATGTAACGAATCGTCGTTAGTTCCTGTGAAATAACCACGATTCGCAATTCAGAGACAAAAGGTATGTATACTATATCTTAGTCTCAGTCACATGTATGATGTTTCCTTATTCGATCCCATCCAGAGCCCTGATTAGTCTCGTCTAAAGCAAGATCAAGTTAGGCCCCCTATACGGGGGGGGGGGGGGGCGGGGGGTCTCAGGTTGGTTTGGACTTTTTCCCCCGGGAAAGTAGTACCCATAGTACACCATTTTTTTTGGTTTGCCAAAAAAACGGACCCATAGCTTTACCAGAGAGATGCAAATGTTGGGCCCCACCAATTTAAATTTTCCTCAAATGTGGACAATTTTTACTTCAGATTGAGAAAATTTGAATAATTTTCCCAGAATTTTTTTAGAAAAAATTGGGTTTACGAGTTGAGAAAATATGACAAAACGACCCATTGTCATACCCAAAATTGACTGGCATATGAAAAAAGGGGTCATGATATACCAGAAGGCTAAAAATGAGACGATGTCTGTGCAAGTCCCCGGTATGATCCAGTTGTGTTGAGAATCCCCCTGCATATACCCAAACCCATGCATCACAGCTGCTATTAATGACCATTTGTTGGTAAACCAAATTATGTGACACTTTGTTGTGATTTTCATTTGCGGGGGGGGTGTGTATGACCTTTTCAACCACAGACCCGGAATAGTCTATAGGCTAAAGCACGATCAAGTTAGAGTACACCCCATATAGCTGCTCTTAATGACATGGTTAAGTAATTGAATTGTGTTACACAGTAAAAATGCTCCACGCAATAATGCGATTTTTTTTTTTCCAATTAAAAAATGTGCAGAATGCCAAGACAGAACATGGAAAACATTGTTACTGCTGTCCCCGTGCTGCTGTCACTTAGTCCCTAGATTGATAGATGTTATATTCTTGTTCAACTAAGACGTTCACAATCTTTAAGTGTTTATAAACAGCACTGTTATCTCAAATTAGCTTCTTTCTTTGATGACCCTGTTTTCATTGATCATTATTCCCTGGTCTCGTGTATAGGTTTTGTGCAAATTAAATCAGGGCCAATAGCCCCTAAGTAATGATCTAATCAGGTTCAGGTTTATTTTATTTCCATCTCATGGCCATGTACAGTAAATATAAAAAGTGTAACAAAATAAAATAGAACATAGTTAATAAACAAAAATGATTGAAATAATATACAATTAGCAAGAGATGTGGATGCCAGTGAAACGAGGGCGGTGGAGTGTAGTAGTGGCACCCATGCAGAGTTACATATTAACAACATGGTATGAAACTTAATTTGGTAAGGATAAACTACAATGATAAATTCCGAAGCACACGGGAAATAAGGGTGCATGACCAAATTACAATTAATAGGATTGAAAAAAAAAAAAAATACAGAAGAGAGAAAAAAAAACACGGTTTTTATAAATATATAATGAATACGTATAAGGTATATACCCAAATCATAAGGACAATTAATCAGTTGCAGAAGAATAAAAATCAATTGTTACAAAGTGTTGAAATAACATCATCAAAGTCATACACTGAGCTTATGAGTTTTGTTCATGGACCGTGGGCACTGCCGTTGGAGATGGGAATTATCCCGATATCAGCAACAGGTCACCGTCGCACCCCCCCCCTACAACACACAAAACAAACCACCAAAAGGGGCAGGCAAAAGTCCACCTATTTGTTGATTGGACCATAAACTGGTCCAAAGTGTAGAGAATGTTGACAGAAAGTCCACTTTTTAGTGATGAGCTGTCAAAAAAGGGACATTGTTAGGGGGGGAGTTGTTGTACCAAAAAAGTCCACATTTTCAAAAGTCCCGCACCCCTAACAAGAGTTAAAAAGTACTGTAAACAAGTACAAGGAATTTGATTGGTCTAAAAGGCACCCCAAAAACAAGTTGGAAGGGTCTCCTACCCTTAAAAAGTATTGGCGATATTGACCCCTAAGCAAGTAGAAATATGTTGTCTTTGTAGGCTATATGAAATAGCTCATTTACACCAAAATGAGCTTAATACGATACAAACCTCGAAAATTTCCAAATCGTACACAAATGTAAGTTCAAGTCCGGTTCAAGAGTGAAAAGTACACCCTTTTTCAAGATCTCAGTGGCTTTGCTACCCTTGTTATGTATATATCGTGCACAATTTGAAAATATACCATGTTTACGTGTTTCTTGGTCGCACATGATATCCCCTTATCAATGAACAGTGCACCCAGTCCCTGGATGGAAAGCCTAATTAAAAAACCACAAATGTGGCTGGAGACTGAAAAGATAACTAGTGTAACACTAACTTTCATTCCATAGATTTGCGTTTAACACTCGTCTTACCGGGGGGGGGGGGGGGGGGGGTTGTCGTTACCGCTAGTGAACTTGCCCACTGCGCATCTTTAAAATCCAAAAGCTTCGAAAAAGCTTATGGGTAATGTTCTCTATCCTTTCTGGTCATTTAGCGAAAAAAAAATGTGAAGGTAGCCCTTCACCGGGCGTTTAGTAGGGTGGTACCTTCAAGTCGAAGGTGGGGGGTGCACACTACAAGATATTTTTTCTGTAGACATTTTTGAAAATATTATGCAATCATTTAAAGCTGGGTAAAACGCATGGAAAATCGTATTATATATTCCATACGATTTTAGCGCAAATTTGGATTTCGCCTATTTTCTATGGAAAAATGCCAATTTTGTAGGCACAATGAATTTTATGCACTTCATGTGACGACATACTAGGATGTTGGTATTTATTTTGGAATCGATGGAAAGAGGAGGCCCATAAAACTATACACTGGCATCAAAATCATAAGATGGGTGCCTTTATAACGAACTTTCGAGGGGGTGGTAACCACTCCCCCCCCCCCTTGGTTAAACCGTGTTACAAAAAAAGGCTGGTAAGACAAGGGTATTTAGACTACATCAACCATTTCTCTTGTAAATTTTCATGAAAACAACTGGTTTAATTACAAATGGCATCATTATAGCAGGTATAATGGGTTGTGTAGGGTTCACAATAAACATTGTGCAAACATGAGGCCTACCTCTTGCTTTGGACAGGACTCACCCGACTGGGGTCTGAATAAGGCAAATTTGATATTATTGTTCTCTAATTAGCCTTATTTACATTAAAAACAAGAAAACAAAAGCTCAAGTACAAAAATAAAATATCAAACAATATTCATTGTAAATTTGCCAATTTATGATACCGAGTGGTCGATATACTTTGGGCGATGTATGACCATTTTGACCTTTGACTCGGTAAGGGTCACTAAAGTTCAACGGGGAACAAAATGGGCCCACACTGTTTTTCTGAATAGTCCTTAATCATTTATAACTTGTTTTGCCAACAATTAACATGAACTTCATAAAAATCACTCTCTGGAGACCATAGCCCCTCCACAAAAAGGGCGCATACAATGTTAAAATTAGTATATACAGGCATAACCAATTCACAGCAATAACATCTGCGGAAACACCAGTAATCTAGCTCATAAATGGCTTGGCACAAGTGTTTTGTAGCCATAGTTTGAAAATATTAAATTTTGCTTATTTTCATGAAGCCTATGCGTGCATCATTAAATATATGATAAATTGATAATTGATTTGAGGATTCTTTTTGTAGAAAACCAGGTAATAAAACCTAAGGATGAATGGTTGGACGGGCCATCCATATTAACGGTGCTTGTTCTGATTTTTGTCCTTGGACATGTTCTCTACTTGATTGAAAGCCTGTACTTTTACACACTGACCATCAAGTACGTGGGAAACAAAACTTGCGGGTTTGATGTCATACGCGATAAGGCATAGTGCAACGCCCTATTCACTACGTGCTAATAATTGATGGTCTCAACCATTAAAACGGTTAGTTTTTGTATGTGTATCTTGACAGAAAGAAAAGAAATGGATTTGAAAGCTGAATTGCCCGGTGACAATGAGAAAAAATAAGGCTTCATCTGATATCAAAATTGATTACTACTTCCGGTTAAAATAAGGGGGTTCCAAAGAACAATCGGACAAGCACCTCTTAACATGCAAATTAAAGGATTGGGTTTTCACCAAGATATTTATTATTTATATTTTTATACGGAATTCTTGTACATTTGTTGAAGGGCCAACACAAGGTGTGGTGATTTCACTTTGATAGTCCCAGTGGACCCGCAATGTCTTGGGCTGTTGAGAAGCCGTTTCATAAAAGGCCGCACGGTAAGTTTGACAATAAGTATGACTGGCATTTGTAGTGTAATCTGTTTGAGATGATTCCAATCTACAAAACATATCTGGTCCGGCAGATTTTGTCTCAAGAGTATTTTTCTCTCTCTCGCCAGCAATGGTCTTCAATGGCTACACAGCTGCCATCTCCGAGGACTCCTAGTGACTCCAAGGGAGGACAGCATTAAAGTGCAAGCAAATGCAAATATTTCTCTCTTGGAGCAAGTTCTCAAGAGTGAAATTTCAAAACTGAAGAGTGAAACCTGAATTGAATGTCACTGAGAACAGAAAATGGAAGAGTGACTTCATTCTTAAATATTTTTTCAAAGTGAAATGCAGTGGTCAAGAGTATTTTTCTCTCAGTGTGGGGTGAGTGAAATTGCTGCTAGCAACCTCTTGCTGAAAAGTGTTGGCAAAAAGGTAAACTAGGTATATAAGTTCAAATTGGAAACAAAATAAAAACTTTTTTGGCCATTTTTTTTGTTAGAAATTATTTTGTTAAGGTGCAAACCAACAGTACCCAAATCAAAAAGTCTTTGAGACTTTCTACTACTTATAACTCCATCACAGGATTTTTTTACCAGAATCAATAGTTTGAGAGAGGCTAAAAATTCATTGTAGTCTTTTTGATTCAGTTGCTTGAAAAAGTAAGCCAACTTATGGATTGTTCTGGCTAAATGGGATATAGATGTAGGGTTCAGAAGTGCTGTCAGCAACTGAGTCATTTTGTTTGCCAAAAAATGGCATTTAAAAAGTATCCATTTTGTACATAAACATACAGCAATTTATTCATTGGTGTTTCATCTGAAGGTCAATGAAATACAGGCTGTATCAAAATTAGTAGAAATATGTAAATTCAATTTCTATACTATACTGTCGCTCTCACAATTCCTCTTTCATTGCTGATGCTTGCATCACCAAAACACCTCTTAAGGTTCATGGATGCATGTATGCTTAAAATTTGCATATTTGACTGAGGAATTATGATAGGGGTGCAGGATTGTAATGGTATTTAAACCACATAGCCTGCATTTCTTTGAGTAGGTCCTTTCTGGTAGTCCTTCATTTGTAGGGTTAGAGGCAGAGGGTGTTTTGAACCAATCCCATAATGCATTGCAATGTGCCTGTACTGTACTAAGCACATGTCAGTACTTAGGGATAAAAAGTGTTCAAAAAGTTCAAGAACCACTAGACATTTCATGATCATGCTAAAATTACCTAAGTACTAGTGCTTTGTAGGCTAAATGAGTGCAAGTCATGGTTTTATGTGTTAAGGATAGGATTTTTGTAGATCATGTGACCTTATTGAGGTAAAATCTCCCAAAACTGGTGCATTGTGGGATGACTCAATACACCCTCAGGGTTGAGGTAATAGCATTGGAGTTAAGGTTGGAGTAAGGGCATTTTGGCAGAATAATTTAATCCCATTAAAGGTGCAACAAGATATTTTAAAATCATCCATATTTTCTGTGATCTGTAGCGATTTCATATAGATTAGACACTCAATAGATTCCTTACCTTTTATTTGGCTGTAGAAGTACTTAAAATGAAAATAAAAGGTGATTTGTATAATTTATATTTCAATAGAAAACATAGGCTGAATTTCGTATTTGCTCCTATAGGAAATTAGAAATTTCACAATTTTTGTACCAAAGAAACATTTCTCAGCTTAATCCTTACAGATGGGAATATTTTGAGCTTTACACCAGTGCAAAAATCAGAATTTTCATATTTTTTAGGGACACCTAAAAAATCTCTCTCGTTGCACCTTTAAACAAAGGATAACCAGTGCCGCCTTTTTCTTGTTTTTAGATTGCACTTATTTCTTTCTAACTACCATTATCACAACCAGGGCCATTCTTCGGAAGTTACACACATGACCGAACTTTATTTTCCCCTGTGACAAAACAACCACATTAGCAAAAGTGGAAACATTATTTTGGCAAGATGTTGTCCAAAACCTAACAAAAAAATGTTTCTACTTTTGCTAGATTGGTGGTTTTGTCATGGGAAGCAAATAAAGTTAGGACACATGTGACTTCCCGAAGAATGGCCTACCATCACAAGTCTTAAATACTGCCAGTAAATTGAATCTCATAATATTCACTGATTAAAAACTCCCTGATTATTTAAAAGGAGGGAAGTTGAGTTTTTTGCTTTATTTAAAACTTGGTTTTACTAGTTTACTTAGTAAATGGATAGTAAGTAAAATCCGAAAATAATGGTAAACAAAGGAACAACAGGTTGAAGAACCTGATGAATTAAATTCACTGGTATAAGGTGATTGCGTGATGGAAACCAGGTTCCATTCATAAAAAGCTATTGAGGCAAAGTAATTGTCAAGAAATATCATGCCATATATGTACAATTGCCTGTATAGTGTCTGTTAAAGTTAATTTTGAGAGGGTTTGGTAAAGGGATAACTTTTGGTGGAGACAAGCAGAAACCAAACCTACCCTAGCAGATGAGGTAGAAATGTGTAGAAATAAAGATTCTTTCAATAAATGCTGCCATCATAAACAATTGGTGTTGGTATTTTTTTATTTTTGAGTTGATGGGTATTACTGTAAGATCTCATCTGTAGAAGTGGATTGGATACAAAAGCAAATTATCATGCTTTATCTGTACATTGTCTATTAAGAGACCAATAGATAAAGGTAAACAAGAAGAACTTGGAATGATGGGGTTTGCAATTATGCCTGCCGACCCCACAGGACCCTAGAGACCTTTGACGTCATGGTGTGGAGGTAGGTCTGTAAGCTGCACTCCCTCCGATTAGAAAATTATCAATATATAAACTAATGAATGAAGATGTCCCATGGAGACCTTTGGGAAGTCATGCCTCATGGCATTACATAAGCGACTATCCAAAAATTGTGTCCAAGTCCAATGCAAATCAAAGTATGTGGATACGGGGAACAAGTGACCATTTCCAATGATATTGAAAAACGTGTGGGAGCAAAATACAATGTTACGCGCAAGCGTCATGATACACCGTGTACAGTCACAAGGCTCTTGTCAGTGACGCGCATTACGCAAATTAAGGCGAAATAAGGGAAGTACTGCGCCCAACAGTGTGATGACATGTTAGGACACTTATTGGTAATCATGTCCGGTTAAACTTCAATTTTGAAAAGGTCGATTATGTATAATTATGTTGCAATTTTGGATTAATGATCCAAGATGACCTTTGACCTCAAACTAGTTGAGTTCAAATGATTGACAGTGTGGAAGGATCATAGTGTGCAAGTACCATACAAATAAAGTATGTGGATATAGACCAATTATGTTTAGGATTAATCTGTATGCATATTCCTCCAGACTAAAATGACCACTAGATGACTTGACCCACTTATAAGGGGTTACATGTGTGACTCTACCAACCATTCTGTCCAGATTCCCTGAAAATCATCAAAGTATGTGTATATTACCATTTTGGATCACTGACCCAGACACCTTGACTCATTACCTGTTGGGTTGCAGTGTGATCTACCTAAGGATGATTCTGTGCAAGTTACCATTAAATCCATTTATGTGGATAGAGACCAATCAGAGGGCGTATTGAGTCAATCCAACATGCAGGCAGTTTTGGGAATAGGGTAATTGGAGCTCCCCAAAATACATTCTTAACACATACAAACCTGAATTTACTCATTTTAGCCCCAAAGTGTTAGTACTTACGGATTATTGTTCAATTCTAAATCCATTTTACTTGCATGGTAACTCCGATTGTCACAATTTACAAAATGCGGTTAACACTAAACTTCTGCCTCACAGGAATTATCGGTGGTGCTCATTTTCTTAAAGTAGACAAAAATGCACTCAAACAACCCTATAGCAAACCTAAAGAAACCAGAAAACATCAAATAATCAAAATTGTATTTTTTGTACTAAATTTTGAATTCAAGAAAGTTTTGAAATCTGGTTTGTATACTATACCTGCTAACAGGGTTGACCGGATTCACCTCACAGCAATCCTGCTGTGTGAGGATTAAAATTAGTGTTGCATATGTTATCCACTATGAAACTAAATTTTTTACGGTTTGCATTTTTTAATATTAAAAAATATTACGAATGTTGCGAAGTCATAGTGTACCAAAATTTGCTTGCCGCAGTGGACTAGAATTTCATATTGCATAAAGTAGATAAAAATGGTGTAGGTCTTATTTTTCCTTCAAAATATTTTCCTTCCAATATATGAGAAAAAAATCCAAATGAAAGAAATTCTGGAAGGATTTAACTTAAAGTAGGTTTAATATTTTGCAAACATAACACACATGTGTAGACCTGGTGCAACTTCTGTCATGCGCATAATTATGTGAATTATCCCATTCCATATTTCCTAGAAGTTTTCAACTTAAAGCAATATTAGCACATTTTTTGAAGAGCGCCCCCAATTTTCAAAATTTGATATTTTTGCACAGCTATGTTGGTATTGTCTAGAAAACTACACCTGCGAACGAGAATGCTAAAAAATGTGTATTTATCATAAAATGAGCGATTTTTGTAATTAGAATTGGGATCCTAGATTGTACTTAACGGCAGAGCTGGAAATGCTAAGTTTATGTCCGTCCATGATGAAATAGTGCCACCTCGAGAAAATGACCTCTAACTTGACTTGCCTGAACCAATAAAACAACTAATAGATAAGCGTAGATGGCGCTATTTCCCGGCTATTTCATATTGAAAGGCCATTTTCCAGCAGCCGTTGAATTATTATCGGGATCCCGATATTAATTATTCTAGTTGCAAAATTCCTTCGTTTGTGACACATAGACATTGTAGAGCTTAACCATTCACAGGTATAGTTTACTAGCCAGTTACCAATGCAACTGTGTAAAAATCTCAAATTTTTTGAAAAATTGAGGGCACTCTTAAAATAATGTGCTAATATTGTTTTAAAAAGGGACTATATTCCTGCTATTATGTGTCTTTTAAAAACTTCAACACAATTGTGTTGACAATACAACTGTGAAGTCAGTAGTAGTATGTCAGGCTCGGACAATGCACAAGACAAAAGTTACATTTGGCATGAAAAGGACACTGAATATTATCACATGATACACATTGCTTTAATTTGAATATGGTTTATTTAAACAATTGCAATTCATAGAAATAATTGCAAAATAAAACATTTACCTTGTGGAAATAAATCTATTTCCTTGCTTCTAATTCTAGAATGCTATAACCAAAACAAAATAGAACTACTAGTCAGCTAGTAGCACTGTTTACATATATTCAAATATTGTACATCTTAGGGGGCAATTTTCCACAAGAATAAGAAATCATCCACATAATGTAGTCTACAAAGTTCTGGTATTTCCCTACCCCAAGTTCTCTATAGTGTACCTAACAATGCAATATCAGCAATCCATTGCAAAGAGGCTATATACTCTGTTTTACAACTATCATTCAATGTTAGTTTACATAGACGCCACCCATGGTGGCTAGCGGAACTTTTACCCTCTTAATGTACAGAGGTGGGAAGACTGCCAACTATATACTGCTTGGTCCCAAATTTGAGGGGGATATTTCTGCATTCCAGCTATAGTACCTTAACCTTCTCGAATCAGTAACGTCAGTGTGTCATGTAGTGGTTGCAGCATTATATCCTGAGCGCCGACTCAAAGCGCTGGCATACGCAGAAGGTAAATAGAGTATAGTGTTTTTATTGTGCCACCTTAATCCATATATAATGCGAGGACGCACAAAGACATCTTGTTTTCAAGCTGTGTCTTGCAATCCTGTGATGTTACCTCAAAACCAAACAGAATTTTACTTAAAACCATATAGATTATTGTGATTTGATTTGTTAATATCCAAATTTGGAACCCAAATGGTGCATTTGAATACAGGTAATGTTTGGTTGTGCATAAGTACATTGCCATTGACATGATTCACCCCCATCTGGTTAGAATTACGAAGTGGTGCATTCATAGTGTTAAATGTGCGCATTGTGGCAGGACACAGCTGTAACTAGAATTTTCACGGTTCTCGGCTTTTGCGCTCACTCTATTCAAAGAATATAAGCTGTGAGCTGCTCCATGACCTTTGACCTTAGCACATCAACATATGAGGGATCCCATGGTGCACCTATGACACAAGTTTGGTTCCAATTGAACTTCAACTTTTCAATTGAGGTCAATTTAAAAAAACTTAATTTAGTGACACACACACACACATACATACATACGGACATAAATACAGACATACATACATACACACGCACAACGGATTGCTAAGTAGTCCTGCAGCTATAGCTGGTGGCCCACAATTACAAAAACAAAGTTGGCTTTCTGATCGTCACTTGTGGGAAAAGTAACTTATTTGGCTGTTAGTTATTCCCTCTGTCAAAGGTTAATTGTTGAATCACAGGAACTTGCATCGCAATATAGAAACCAGTAGTCTATTGAAATACATTTTTCATTAAGTCTTGAGATATTGCAAGTCACATGGCCTACACTTAATGCCACAAAAGGTGAAAAATATTTGTTTATAGGGTGCTTGTTTGGGAAGGGATACTAAATAGATCAAATTACACAAAAATATGCCTTTAAGTTAAAAAAACAAGACCTTCCTATAAATGGCTGAAGTTCCACCCTTGAAAGTGTGATGAGAAAAGGGCCTTCATGAGCGAACACACACACACAAACTGACAAACATACTCGTATGTGCAACTGGGAACATATTTTTCCATATAAACAGGAACCACAAAGTATCTCTTTTCACCAAAATGGGGACGTTGCCCCACAAACACACTCTATAGCTCCCCAATTGGAATTTTAATTTTATACATTTTCATGTAGAGAACCAGTAAAAAAATACTGCAGGTTGCAACATGTAAACCCCTCTGGCTTTTGTTTGACCAAGTATGATGGCAAAACTGGGGTCAAAGGTCATATTGAGGTCAGTTTGCACACATGTCATATGCGCCTTGGTCAAGTAGCTCTTGTGAGCAAGTATGAAGTTAACAGGACAGTGCATGCAAGAATTGAGAGCAGCAAGGAGCCAATCTAACCACAGGGAACACGGGCACACATATGGACATACATACATAAATACGGACATAAATACAGACATACATGCAGAAGGAATATGCTATCACAAAACCCCCATAGCTTTTTAAGTCAGGGGGTAAAAATCAAATCACTGGCAGTTGTCAAGTACAGATATGAGAGCACTGCATAGGCAAAAGATGCATTTGGGGATGTCCCCGGTTGTCCAAAGTCGGATTGTATAAAAACTCAAAGAAAATATTCCCAATTGTCTGTGATTACACAAATGTGTGCTCACATGCATGCACACACACTCTCCCTCTCTTTATATGTGTCCAATAATTAACTTACACAGGCAGTATTTTGTGTTTGTCACAAAGCTTAGCTTAGTTGGGTCATCTCGAGCATTCTGTGACCGTGGAGAGCAAAGGTTCATTTCTCAGTGATTTGCCTTAGAAAAATACTCTGTGTACCTTTTTACAGCAATCCAAGCATTTAATTTCTTTAATGTTCAACCCTTGTGTTATGGAATACCCCCTCCTGGATTCCACCCATACTTTCGCAAGGTGCACCCTCGCTACATTTGTTCATTAACCTTCATAGAAGACAAATCCACTGAGAAATAAACCTTTAATCTCCACCGTCATGGAATTGCTCTAGATGACCCAACTAACTAGTGTCCAGGAGCCTAGATCACTTCTGGACCTCATAGGTAAGTGAACAAGTAGAAAAATCAATGGTTACCAGTTGCTTAGTACATATACACGTGGATCATCACCTGAGTAAATACAGAATTTGGAAGTGAAGCACATCTCTGTTAACAAGCAAATACGGTAATACAGTGGTAAAAAAATACATCGGTCCTCGGACCACTTGTGTCGCCTGCCGCCGCGGTTAGTGAATGATAGGCCCAACATGACCTTTGACCTTGATATGTGACGTTGGACGTCATAAACATATGAGGGTTTGCATGTAAACTTCATAAACCAAGTTTGGTTCCAATTGAACTTCAACTTTCCAAATGAGGGTAATTTTACATTTTTAGCTTGACCTCACATGACGTTTGACCTTGGTATGTGACCTTTGACCTTGGTATCAACAAATGAGGGATCCTGTGTTGCACCTATGACTCGAGTTTGGTTCCAATTGAACTTCAACTTTTCAATTGAGGTCAATTTTACATTTTAGCCTATTTTTCAAGTTGACCTCACATGACCTTTGACCTTGGCACATGACCTTTGACCTCATCAACATATGAGGGATCCTGTGGTGCACCTATGACACAAGTTTGGTTCCAATTGAGCTTCAACTTTTCAATTGAGGTCAATTTTTTAAAAAAAACTTAACATTTTAGTGACACACACATACATACACACACACAACGGATTGCTAAGTGGTCCTCCAGCTATAGCTGGCGGCCCATAAAAAAAAAAACCCACACTATAGGCCAATGAAATCTCTTCCCATGTCACAGTTCAATAGCTTTCATTCACCAGTATATTGAGCAAAACACCTCCTGTATTTTAGTATGATTTATGATACCCAGAGCATAAAAAAAAAAAAAAAAAAAAAGTTTGGTTCCAATTGAACTTCAACTTTTCAATTGAGGTCAATTTTACATTTTAGCCTATTTTTCAAGTTGACCTCACATGACCTTTGACCTTGGCACATGACATTTGACCTTGGCACATGACCTTTGACCTTGGCACATGACCTTTGACCTCATCAACATATGAGGGATCCTGTGGTGCACCTATGACACAAGTTTGGTTCCAATTGAACTTCAACTTTTCAATTGAGGTCAATTTAAAAAAAAAACATCTTAGTGACACACACATACATACACACGCACAACGGATTGCTAAGTGGTCCTCCAGCTATAGCTGGCGGCCCACAAAAAAAGACCACACACTATAGGCCAATGAAATCTCTTCCCATGTCACAGTTCAATAGCTTTCATTCACCAGTATATTGAGCAAAACACCTCCTGTATTTTAGTATGATTTATGATACCCAGAGCATGGTCAGCTGCTGTTAACACATGCCCATCCAAGGCTACTGAACCGAGCCCTTGCTAGATTAGCATGCCTTACCTCATAGTGACATTTTTTTTTTTACTGTAAAACAATATAATTACACAGCAACTTGATTTAGCAAGTTATCAAATCCTCACATTTTTGTGGCAATTTCACTATTTTGAATCGACCTGCTAAGTTAGACAAGTAATAATTAATCTTTATGGACATCAATTTGAGTGATTTGGGCTCTTGACAAAATAAGTCAATAGTTTTATACTATCTGGTCACAATTACCTGGAAAATGTGTAGTTTGAATTATTCCACACATTTTGGTGTGGAGCTAGAGGTAAAAAATCAATCAGAGGTGAAACCTGGTGTCTGATTTTTAAAGAAGTACACCATATTATACATCCGGTGACTTGGATTAAGATGTTTAGGTTGTAATATCTGATACAAGAATTTATCTTGGTGTTCCTAATCAAAGGAGGGATTTCAATCAATCATCAGGTCAGGTCAGGTTTTCTTTGAGACCTGCAACTGGTATCCTGGTAACCAGTACTACCTGTCCCAGGGCCGAGTCGTCGGCGGCTAAACCGACTCCCCCATCGGATTTGTAAGGAATCTGATGAGGAGGGTAGCTGGTTACCCTGGTAGAATGAAAAAGAAGATCTACCTACAAGGGCATCAGCTCTGGAGAGCTAATGGCGGCCATCCAGCACATGCTGCCTTGCATGTTGGGCAAAGCTGCCCAAAGGCTAGGCCCACCGCCGATAACTGTGGATTGACGTCAGGAAGGGCATCCGGTCAATTATCTTTTGCTCCAATAAATCCTCACACAGCAGTATTGCTAAAAAAAAAAAAAAAAAAAATGAAATCTCTTCCCATGTCACAGTTCAATAGCTTTCATTCACCAGTATATTGAGCAAAACACCTCCTGTATTTTAGTATGATTTATGATACCCAGAGCATGGTCAGCTGCTGTTAACACATGCCCACCCAAGGCTACTGAACCGAGCCCTTGCTAGATTAGCATGCCTTACCTCATAGTGACATTTTTTTTTACTGTAAAACAATATAATTACACAGCAACTTGATTTAGCAAGTTATCAAATCCTCACATTTTTGTGGCAATTTCACTATTTTGAATCGACCTGCTAAGTTAGACAAGTAATAATTAATTTTTATGGACATCAATTTGAGTGATTTGGGCTCTTGACAAAATAAGTGAATAGTTTTATACTATCTGGTCACAATTACCTGGAAAATGTGTAGTTTGAATTATTCCACACATTTTGGTGTGGAGCTAGAGGTAAAAAATCAATCAGAGGTGAAACATGGTGTCTGATTTTTAAAGAAGTACACCATATTATTCATCCGGTGACTTGGATTAAGATGTTTAGGTTGTAATATCTGATACAAGAATTTATCTTGGTGTTCCTAATCAAAGGAGGGATTTCAATCAATCATCCATCCTGTGGCACTACCACTGACCTCTACACATGGATAGCGGGCTGGCACACCATTGAATAGTCGCCGATTGAAACCACAGGAAGTTGCATTTTGCCCTGCGCAATATGGCTTCACTTTATTGTCAAAGCTAAAGGAATTTTTTATAACAATAGAACATGTGTGGAATATGTGCACCAGCAGGTGTATGCTTTGTTTCCTGCCATGTTGCAAAGGGCAAAAAGCAACTTCCTGTTGTTTCAATCGGCACCTCAGACCTGCTATCCATGTGTAATGTCAATGACCTTATATTTACTCTGTGACACAATCTGATCCAATCAGGACAGAGGTGGCAATTCTGAAATTGAAAATGGGGGGGGGGAGAGGGTACATACAGATATTAAAATTACAAACTGCCATAGCTTTGCAACAGAGTAAGCTAAGGATGTAGTGTAGTAGGTTTGATTACTACACAACTTGATAATGGTAAGAACTCACCCTTTTTCAAAATTGCCTGCTCTAGACTACCCCCAAGTGGATCAGATGGATCTTATCATTCAGTAGACATGAATACTGTAATTTCATTCCCTTTGAGATGAGGCTCAGTTATTTTTTAAATAATATTGTTAGTAAATTCATTAACCCTTGTTTGTTCTCATGCAATATGAAAAATATCAATGATGGTTTTGGTGCCATACCACACTCGGCCTGGGGCTTCATGTAGTTTGACACCAAAACCATTAATATCTTTTCGTATTGCATGAACAAACGGGAAAACTAATGTCACATATACATCACAGACACAAACTCCACATTTTCTTATCCTTGTGACTAGACAGAAAATTTGGTATACTTTTTTGAAAAAGGTTTTACCAAGAATTGGCCCCCCTGTATGACATTTTATTGTGGGCCGCCAGCACAGATGGCAGGACCACTTTGCAATCCATTATGCATGTGTATGTGTGTATGCATGTATGTGTGTATGTGTCATTAAAATGTTAAGTTTTTTTATGGAGCAGCCCACAGCAAAATTCTAGTTTATCTCTGTCCTTGCATCTTTGTAATTCATGCAAGAGATGCATGCACTTATGCAAAAAAATTAGATTACAAACTCTTGTGCAAGCTTAGGTCATTTGGCTTACTGCAGGATTAGTGGACCTAAATGCATGGTTTAATGCACACCAGGTAGTTTGACTTTATAATTATTATATACACAACATTCACTTGATCCCCGCATGCATTCTTTTGTAATTCACCGAAGTCATAGGTTCTACTAAGAGGAAGTATAGTGTTCTTCCCACAATGCATTTCTTCCAATACAATTTTTTTGCACAGTGCAAAAATTGTATTGGAAGAATTGCATTGTGGGAAGAACACTATTTCTCCTCTTGGTTCTACTAGAATCACACATTTAGGCCCACTCCTTCAATCTAAAGAAATTAGCCGAAGTATAACATCTGGTAGCAAAAAAATTGCCTAATTGACAACTCAACTCCAAAAATAAAGGCCCTTTCAAAGGTCCTTCAGATATTGAAAATGAAAGCTATGGACTCTACGTTTGTGTAAACTTCTGAGAATATGAAAATAGTGTTAATTTAAATTTATAATTTACAATGAAGACACCTTAATACAATAGCTAGGATTCTATAATGCTCATTTCTCAAACGGAAAGCATGGAATAAGTCTCAAGATTATTTACACCAAACTTTAAAATGTCTGGTTCTCCCAGGTTTATATACAATTCACATACATTGTACAATAGTACAAACAGCAGTGTGTGCACTATTTACACTTTCAAATGTGATCTTAATATCCCTCACACAGTCACTTCATATCTCACCATCAAATCAATAATGGCCCTCACTTAGCAATAATACAACAATTTATTGCAGTACAAATTACCATGTTTCCTTTTATAATTGATATATTTAGTCAATAATTTATGATTGACCCCACAACAAAATGCAACAGAAACAATTTTGGTGTAATATACTCTGAAATAGTCAAAAATACTATATAAAAGTATTACCAAAATCAACCTAGCTAGCGAAACATGTAGAAATAAAGGGCGAAACGTTTAGTTACAGGCAGGTCAAAAATTAGTATTGTTCGAATTTATTTAAATGATGTACCAT
The DNA here is from genome assembly GCA_023653785.1 of Ophioderma brevispina. Classification (NCBI taxonomy): domain Eukaryota; kingdom Metazoa; phylum Echinodermata; class Ophiuroidea; order Amphilepidida; family Ophiodermatidae; genus Ophioderma; species Ophioderma brevispina. The sequence goes on along the minus strand of JAMKCH010002211.1, from coordinate 9,495 downwards.
AATATTGGCGATACTCCTAAGCGTTCTAAAAAAAAGGTTTATAGTTGCCTATCTACACGTCTATAGTTTAGTACAAATAGGCTAATAACAGTTCAAGGTCATCATGGCGGTTAAAATTCATAGAATGTCGTCCGATTTTGATCGGACTGGATGTAAACTGTTACATTTGTCCCATTAGAAAGTAATGAAATAGATTCTTTGTTTGAATTTTATTAAAATACAGAGCTTTGCTAGTGACCTCCCATAGACCTGTAGCCCCAGTCACATATTGCGTTCCAAGTATTGCCCAACGAAATTCATAGATGAGATGCAAACCATATATTTTCCGGGTTCAGGCGACAATTTAGAACGAACATTGCACACCATTTTTTTAAACGAACGGATATATCTGAAATTTACCCCCCCATTGTGACTTGAACCTATTTTGACTCATATATTGAACTACAACTGCAGATATGGCAAACTATACTTTTTTAATCCATGCGAATGTAACGACACGTTGGCATATTTTCGACGCGTTTTGATAATTTTCATATTTTCGACCCTTGTATAAACCTATGCCCTTAAAAATATATGTTCCCCACTCCTTTGATTTTAGTAGACTTTGATATGTTGTTTTAAAAGCAGTATTATCAATACAATTCTGTTGGCAATTGATTCTGTTGCAATTATGGTTGGGTTAAGGCAGCATTTATTCTATTTTGACATGGCCTATTTCAACATTGCCTCAATTCTCTAAAGTTGTATTTCAATCAGACTTGTACACTGATTTCATTACAACATTCTCCATTAAGACAGTTCTTAAATACTGAAAATTATGCAAATTTCATGCGTTTCTCGTCTTAATTGAAATACAGGACTGTGTATATACTTTGTCATGAAATGCATCCTGTCTAGTCTGCACTATGCACTAATTAGTGTTTGGGGGGGGGGGCTGCTCTCATAATTATAAGCAATGATGGAAATATAAGTAAAAGATTACCTTGAATTATAATTGAATTACGAAATTACAATGAAGCCGATTTCCTAATAAAGCTCCCAATGAGTTTGACAGGGCTGATTAGCCTTATTTTCAGTGGTGGAAGAAGAGATGTTTTGTCTTTGTTTGAAACAACAGGGAACAACCTGTGGATACATTTCTATTGTAATTAATAGCACAGCATTTTCACCCCTCCAATGCTGCCATGGGCTGCCCCAACTCAGTGCAAGCATAGAAGGGCGAGTGACAAAATCCATTCCAAGTATATCCCTTGTTGAGTGTTCGCAAATTCTAACTGAAAAGAGATTTTCTTATACACAAGGGTGATGTTGGATAAGATTCTAAGCAATCATCCCTTGATCCAGATATTTAGCATGTTACATTTTGTCTGTCTTTTCCTCTCAATATTCTGATATCAAAATTTATTGTCAATCTTGTGAATATAAAGTTAAAGACTAAAACATGTATAGCTTCACATTTTTATCAACTCAAAAGTCAAGACTGACAAAAATATTATTTAGGGATCCAATTATGTTGCAACAGTTGTGTTATCAGGAGTTTTTTTTGATCTTGCAAAGCCGCTCGAGCTTGAAGTTCAACACAATAATACTAAACAATGTAATAGAGTAGAACCATTTCCCTGAAAATTCAAAATTTGAGTGCAGCCTCCGTGAAAGTCTCAGGAACATATTTCTTATCAAATTTTTAGGGTACAATACCCCCTTTCTAAAAAAATAAATGGTAATACAACTGTTTTTGATGCATTTCTACCTATTAATTAACAGTTTGATCTCAGAAATTAAAAAATAAAGAATTACTTTCCGAATTTTGTTCATTTATGGCCAGAAATCTGGATCCAGATAATTACATCTCTGATTAAAGCATAGGCCGGTAGCTATCTGTTATTTGTGATGTTATTTTTGTTTAAACATATTCCGTTATGGATGAAGTGTGTAACCTTGTCCAGTCCAATTTTTATGTTTCCCCAGTTTTCTGAGTTCCAGTTACAGTTCCTGAGATCTGATCACTTTAGTATTCTCGGCTTCAGAATGAAATTGCAAATGAATTCAATACTTGGGGCTATAATCTCAGAATCAATGAGTAAACAGCTGCAACACATTTTGAATAGCAATTAAATCAATCAAGTTTCCTTCGTGTCAAAAGTAAACCTAACCACAAGCAGAAATGTAGCCATTACGGGGCAAACCTGAGAAAAAAGGTTTTTTTAATTTAGCATCTGTCTTTTCCTTCCCATTTCCCTCGTCATTTCCCTCCCCCCCCCACCCCCCCCAAGAGAGGCACTGTGGTGTCTGCATCTCTGCTGGGTCTGCCACTAGTATTCTAAATGTATTACCATAGAATTCATACAAAAAAATACCATTGAAAACCATGTGTTTACCTTAGAATCCCAAACATGCATTTGAATTCTATAAGTTCATAAATGGAATGATGTCCAGAAACCAAGAAACGGTTTTTGTACTACTACAGGAAGCAAATCTATGCTTTGATATAACAGGACACTCCTACTACTACACTCTCCCTGACTTTTTGCCCCAGTACGGCTGTGAATTTGATAATGTTTTTGTGGCTTGCTATTATCTGTCAGTCAGTGGTCCTTAAATATTGTGCAAATCATATTTTGCATAAAATTATTTATGGTTTGTATATATTTTCTTGCTAATTCCGAATAGGAAGGTGCCGTTTTCTATATTTTTGTCTCATTTGGAATTGAGAGTGTATCCCCTAGAATAACAAAGGATATTAAATATTAAATTTTTAAAGGTTTTATTAATAATTACATTTTCATCTTCTAATAATGGTTAATATTAAATAAGAACAGACTCATATAACCTAATAATAATTAAAATTTCCCCCTAACATCGTGCTCCAGGAGCAAAGTTTGTTGGTTGCCAACAATGAACGGTCACTGAGTGGAGGTAAAAACACTGATCAGCTGATTTTAGGAAATTGTGTACTATCGCTCTTTACATGGTTCGCTGTTTGGTCAGGTATATCCTCACTGGCATATTACCAAACCAGACATTGACATTGTCCCCTCAGTAGTTATAGTAATTGGAAATAGTATATCTTATTGTGGACGAAATAATTTTGTTTCCTTTAATGAATCATCAAATCCGAAAATTTGTTGCTTTGTACAAAGAACTGAGAAGAAGCTTAGGGGTAACTGTCTGCCTGTACGAATTTGATGAAAAAGAGCAATAGTAATATATTACACTATGCAACAATTCATGGTCCATCAGGGTTTCCCCCTTTGGTTTTTTTAACTTGAAGTCCACTGGATCCCATAATTTCTAAATGTTCAGAATTATCTGGTCCACGTGGAATATTTTGTGGTCCCAAGACCACCTTCCAAATGTTTGTAGTACTACTACTCAGTACTATCAGTTTTCCAAATACATTGTGATAATATTTCCCTTATTTAATTGTGCCTTTTGTGACACTTTTTTTATTTTTTTTATTTTTTTTCCTTATTTTAATGTTACAAGTGGGTTTTCTGTCAGACAATACAAATAGTATTAATAATCCATTACAATATTGTGAATTTTGTTTTTTCACAATAAACAACTATTTGAATTCTGCAATTTAGCAGAAATATTATGTCTACAAATGTTGCTTTTGAGGTTTTGGAAACATTTTTTTGCCTTCATAGGCCGTAGGAATTTATGGGGTCCCAGTGAACCTCCATTTTGTTACTCTAGCTAAAATTTGGTGTCCCATGAAAATTCTGATTCTGTCCTTTGACTCCAAAACCGTATTAAGCGGGAACCCTGGCAGCCATTCCATTTCTTTGGCATCCTGTATGGTTTCACTGTGGGAAACCACACCTTGACTCATTTTCTTTTGAAATACCACCTGTGCTGACTTCTCGAGACTGACTTGAATATTAATTTTCACTGTGTCGCTGTTCCTCCTGCTCCTCCTCCTGAGCATCTGCAATCTCTTGTTTGATTGTCCTTGTCGGATATCCTGCATTCTGTTGACAAATACCAAGACAAAAGAAAATGAGCTTAGGCTTGGTCCTTGATCCCAGAATACTGAAATGAAGCCAAAATATAAAAAATTTTTTTTTTTTTTTTTTTTTTTTTAATTAACACTTAACCCGATCTTCGGGTCACTTCTAGCCCAGATTCGCTTCAGCGTTTCCATTGTTTTAGCACAGTGAAGTTGAACCATTGCTCAAAGTTAGCGAGACATAGCAATTCTGACGGGAGCCTGCTCAAGATTTCTAGCCAGAGTGTCTCGCCTCGAGGCCATTTTTCAATGAAACTGCAACCCGATATCAGCTCATCTGCCCACACAAGTTTGCTGACGGGAGGTCAGTAATTGCCAATCTTTATCCCTAAAGTTCCTGAAGTGCGAGGCTCAAGAATTGCCTAGCACGGGTCCCGGGAAAGAGTTAACACACACATATACACACTTCCTGTAAAAAAGTTGGTATCATCTGAACTGTCAGTTAGCATTAATATTTAGGGTACAGATTTCATCTCTCTCTAGGACATTTTAATGTTGTTTCTATAAATGGATTTGGTTAAATCTTCAGATAGGTCTCCCCAATAGCTTTAGACAGCCTACTGATTAGATTATTTGTCTCTGGTGCTGGAGGGTTATTTTCTAGTGGGGCCACTTGCTGGAATTTAATCAGATAATTTGATATTGATGTATATCATCCTCTAGTCTTATTGACCCCACACTATACATCACTGAACTTTCCACAGTATAGCATCCAAACCAGTTCAAAGTTGATCAGAAGTTATTGCATTCATGAGTGGTGGTGGATTTGTCATATTATGGACCAGAAATATGCTAATCAATTCATTAACAGTACTCATTAATATGTATTTTAGATGAAATCAAACTATACAGCACCAGAACTTACCCTATTCCTCATCCTACCAAGTTTGAATTTGACCAGTCACTGCATTCAAGAGCTGGATTGGATTAATCAGATTAAGGGCCACAAGGATGCTAATTAGTTGGATAAAACATCTAGTTGTTCATAATATATCACATCACTAAAAGTAGATAACCCTTTTTTGAAGACCACAACTGAAAACCTGTGCATGAAATTTTCAAACTAAAATGGCTAAAAGATTATGCTCTACTAATTTTGATACTTACTTACAATAGCCCTAATATTATTGTCATAGTGACCTTTCCTCAAAATCCTTTCCCGAAAAAAATGGTGAACTTGGGTTCAAAACATTTTGACTTACCCTTTACCTCTCTTAACATATTAGCAAAGAAAAAAAAAAGGGGGAGGAGTTGATTTGAGGGGGAAGTGGATCTGACCTACCACACCCTATTATGTTTGGTCTAATATGCTCAACAATTTTTTATACCTAAAAACAAACCTTTTCTCAAAATGCATCCAGGGCAGAACCACTCTTCAGTTGGCTGTTCTTCTATCTCCACACACACCCTATGAATAAATAATAGATTTGGTAGTTTACAGGTACACTGTATTAGAACAAACATAATATTGTGCAATCAGAAATGCAGCTTTCAAGTGATTTTTTATGCAGACCTACATGAAAAAGTCAAACCCCATATATCCGATGCAGTCCAGTTTTTGTGACCAAACCTCAACTGCTATTTAACCTAAAATAATTTCTTGTTAACTCCTGATTCCCAAAACAGCTCTTATTGTTAGGAAATAAAAAGGATACAAACAAGGTAAAAAAAGGGAGAAAAGTTGGTCTCAGCTCCATTTATTTCCAAACTGTAAGGGCTCTGCATATATTATTTTTTAGTCATAGCTATGTGCTACACAGACAAAAAAAATGATTGCACTTTTTTTCCTGGCTGCTTCGCAGCCATATTTTTACCCCCCCCCCATTTTGGTCTGCAATAATTTCAAGCAATCCTTTTGTCTCTAATGCCAACTTTTAAATTAAAGGCACTATCAGTGATTCCCCAAAGAATCAAAAGATAACAATATTTGCAGAAATAACCTAAAAGTGAAAGATAAATCTGTAGAATTCTCATAAGTTATTCTTTACAACTGAAAAATTGACTGATAAGGAAGAAAACAGCCATGGTCAAAGATATGATTCTCCATTCAATTATGTGTTACAGTAAGTGTCCATACGGACAGTAATGACTAAAATATCCATTTTTGTCCTGATTAGGGTGCTTTCAGTTTTAGCACTTGTAGGGTATGTTAGGATACCTACACTTGTTACAGATATGCAAAAATCTCATTTTTAATATTTTTTTTTTATTTTCTGATTTAACATATCACTGATAGTGCCTTTAACTCTTCATAACTTACCAATGGAACCAGTTATTACAGGAACAGCAGCGTATCATGTGTAACTTTCCAGTCACCTTATCACACAGGCCACACTTCCAGTCATTACGCTTCAGCTCAACTGTTCACAATACAAACATTAAGGTTTAAACATTTGAAAACTATTCCCAAGTTATTTCTCGAATTTAGGCTATATTTTTACATGTGTGTGTAAATCGGCTAAATTGCAGTCTTCTCAATTTCTTCGCCAAATAACTAGGTATGCTTGCTTCGCCACACCACTGAGTTGCACATAGACCCAGTTTACTCAACAAGCAATGTGCGTTCCCGATCCACCTTTCCTTCACTTTCTACACAAGTTGACCTCTAGTGACCTTGGTATGTGACCTCTAACCCTACCATGCAAATGCAAATGGTGCGCCCGCAGGCAGAATGCCCATCTCTCTGTCATTGGTGTTTGGGCCAGGCTCCCTCATATAATGTTGCTATGGGGGTTCGCCACTCCTCCCGCACAGCGAGTCTGTTTTGCATTCCCAGCATATGCCGGTACCCATTTATACTCCTGGGTGGAGAGAGGCAAGCGAGGTAAAGTGCCTTGCCCCAGTGCACAACACATTGGCGACAGTGGGACTCGAACCCACAACCTTATGCTTATGAGGCGAGCACTGATCCACTGCACCACATGTGCCCTTCCATAACAGACAGGTTTGGGTTACTGATATCACCCATATATCCCGAGTATCCACACAATATGGATTCACAAAGCATAAGGGGAGGCTTCAAAACTGGACCGATGGTTACTCAATGGTTCATGGTGATTAAACCATGTTTTGTTTAGAAACCGGTTCCAACCAGAGAGAACTGACTGGAAGAGGTGAAAAACCAGTGGCCGAGGTTTTGAAGCCATCCTTACCTGAAAGAAGGTGCTATTATTATCATGTGAATGCAAGAAGGTTGTAAGTGCAATAGCTGCCATTTGTCAGAAATTACCATCAAACATACTAATATGCCAAGTCTCTGGTCAGTGGTTTTTGAAATGGTTCTTCAGGTGACAGTTACCTGAAGAACCCTCTCAAGAGCCACTGACTCAAGGAAATATAAATTGAGCTATCCTAATATGTGGTAGCACAGATGTATCACATTGCAGCTATTGCACTTATGACCTTCTTGCACTCATATGACAAAGTAAATACCATCAAACTGCATACCTAGGTATTCAAAGCATTTTCAATTAAAGTGGCACTGGCACATTTTCACAAAATATGAAATTTCTTCAATTTGCTCTCAAATGATAGTCTAGGCCATTGGAAGAACAGAGATATAGTTTACACATAAAAATAACATACCCCAAAACAGATAGGGACATTGATATGAGGATAAAGACATCCAGGTAATTTGTAGGCCAACTTTTAAGTTTTCCATAACTTTAATCAACAAATTTGTAAATTACATGAATATTTTTGACTCGTACTCACTGCATAGCGTGGGAAACATGCAAATGGCGTGCGTGTTCTTGTGTTAAAAGCCATTTTCGTCGTCTGCTGAATTTAACGTCGCCAGCGACGTTAAATTACAAAAACGTTCTGTTTACCCATAAGGAAGCTGATTTGGTCTTAATCTTAATCTTCGGGTGAGGGCTTTTGTATATAAAAGCTTTACAACCATGCAAAAATATCGATTTTGAAAAATCTTGAGGGCACACTATTTTTCAAATGTGCCAGTGTCTCTTTAACAGCAAAAAGCTATATGTATAAAACTCTTACCGGCACTTTCCAGTAGGTACCATGCCTCTCTCTCCAGTAGTACTCTAATGGAGGTCATGTCAGCATCAATGACCTCATCTGGCAGTTTGGAACAGATAATCTCTACTTCTTCTCTGTTGATAAGGTTACCACCTGATAGAAGTCTGTCCATCTGGTGCTTCTCACAGATCAACGATAATGTGTCTAGTTGGTAAAATAAATGAAAAATTTTATTATTACTATTAGAGTTTGGAGTGCTAATGTACAGCAGATATTCTTGCATCAGCAATACGTGACACATGATACAAAAATACTGCAATTTAAATACAAAAAAGCTTGAAATATTTTTAACCTATGGGGTGGAATACAAGATTATCTGGTCAAAACCTTGAACTGAAAAACACTGCAAAGTATTCAGTTCTATAAAAATCATGAATTATCCCATGAAGATATTCTTCTACACTTGTACTAGGTTTGAAGTTTGCCTGTAGATGAGATAATGTACAATGGACTTTTAATATGGACGTAAGACGAAATGTGTGCAAACAACATACTTTATAATTTTAATAAAAACTTATAGAAAGTTCACATCTTGTAGTCCTAGCAAAGCTTTTGTGGGACCTCACTTTCATGACCTCTTCTGCTAAAAGTGGCCAAAATCAACTAAAAACAATGCAAAATGACACTGAATTGCTGATAAATGATGACATCTGTAAGCTGCCATTGTTATTTGTATCACAGTTTTAGGAGTATTCCTTTTCATAGTTGGAGCACTACTTTAAAATTGGCAGTGGCAATATCATCATTTTAATATGGAAATTAACTTGAATATAACAGATGTCAATATCGCAAATCCTTATGACGTATGAAATTACTTATGCCTACAGTGGGATTATGTTTTCTAAGATTTAAGATTAAGATAATAATATTGCTGGACTTACAGAGCATCTCTTTAGTGAGCCTGATGCCCAATGTGCGATATTGTGATGTTGTTGCCAAGGAATCCAACGGGCAGGTGGCATTTTCTGCTGCAGCAGGCACAAGACGATATGTTATCACAGGCATGTCATCCTCCTGCAATAACAAGTCACATATGAGTACTAGCTGTGCTCTCAGGGCAGTTGACAACAAATTGTTGGTCCATTTGCTGCTGCTTTTAGCAAATGTCAGTAAAGGTGAGTAAATTTTTGAAACCCAGGTTGCAACCTCAGTTGATTTTGAAGTAAAAAATTTGGTTCCTATCTTCAATTTAATACCAGATTACATTGCTATGTGGACTAGCTCTCATTTATGTGAAGGTATTGAAAGAGGAACTGAGGGGCTACATGAAGGCCAAAAACCATATGTGATGCGATCTGGGAAAACCCGCCACATGGTGCAAAATTTATATTTTTGAGTTTTGACTATTATTGCAAAGTTTGAAATATAAAGTTTCCATAACTTTTTACTTCTTTCTTCTATGATACACATATCAAAAGTTATGCCTTATACAATCTGACAAA
>JAMKCH010002210.1:0-40554 GCA_023653785.1 Ophioderma brevispina | reverse complement strand
GAAGGCGCCATAAGTTTTGAACAAAAGCACGTGATGACTTTCGTTGTTTGTAAGGTACGATGGGACTGTTAGCTAATATCCCTTGAAAAGTTCATAAAGTTAGAGTCATAGAGTCATTATTTTTTAAGATATGGACCACAGGAATCAAGTAACCTGCAGGGACCCATTTAACCAAATGAGGCGCTATTAACAACAAATACGGCACTGTACATTTTGCACCCAGAACCACAATAGATGAATCTTAAGTCTAACCACCATTTCCTTTTGGTAAAGACAAACGACTGCAACAGATTTAACATATGAATGTTGCCATTGGCAATAACAATAATAATAATAATGAGATTTAATTAAGCGCTTTACTAAAGCAGGCAAGGCGCTATGGAAAAAAACGACGAAGGAAGGGGAAACTACAGTTTAGGATATTGTTCCAAAAAGCCAGCTTTGGATTAGAGCTAATCAGTCATCATCATTTGTGACGGCCACACAAATAGTTATTTAACCCAAAATATTAATGCAAGAATGAAATATACTGATATTGTTATGAGTTTTGTGTTGAAACATAGGTTTTACTCTCATAAAGTGAGAATGTAATGCTATTTCAGTAACAAGGCAGTTGGGCAGCCTAACGCATTTATCATTTTATGTTAATGTGGAGTTTGCTATGGACTTATTCTAGTTTTATATCGTCTTTAAACGTATTTTATCACAATAAAATTGATATTTTATATTATCAGTTAGGTGAAAATAGTATGTAAATGCACTCATGTGAGCAAGGTAGAAGTTGTTCTGCAGAAATTTGGGCAAGTAAATGTTGATTGCCAATCAATATTGTATTGCCATTTGTTCTTCATTGCCAGTCTTGTGGGTACCAGCTCCTCATTTTTGTAAAATGGGTTCTGCGGGTTACCTGATTGTTGGGGTCATATCTTAAAAACTATTGACTCTGACTTTATGAACTTTTCAGGGGTGTATAGCCAGCAGTCCAATCTTACCTTAAAACAATATAAGTAGTCAAGTGCTTTTGTTCAAAACTTATGGCGCCTGCCACCAAGTGTTGCGTTTTTTTGGGACACACGGTAGGGGGGCTGTAGTGCACAGATCTCATGTGAGTGTGAGATCATATGGATTAAATTGTGAATTGTGGTACACAAGTACTTTATTGCATTGATAATCAAAACGATGATAAGAAGCACTCGCACACCCCTTTCAGGACCCCCAGGCTTGGATTTCAGGTTAACACAGGCGGTTATAAATTTCTAAAAATATTCCGAACTGTGTTGAAAAGCACACCATGAATTTTGTCTGGTTACACGATTCCAACAAAGGTATAGTTTATACGGGTGTGGCCCAGAATGATTAGTACCATCGATACCAAAATGTTATTTTTTTCCATAGAAAATCAAATAACATAGGTAGCTGGTTTAATATTCCAACTTATTTCTACTGTAACCTTCATAAGAATTTTGAATCGTGAACATAGGGACGACCAAAAGTGAAAATACACTCAATGTGTTTAGAGGTGTGATTCATCCTTTGGGCCTATTGAAAAAAAAAAACTGTATGTTACTTTTACCTCTTCCTGGCAAGCTTGTTTAACAACATGCTTTAGTCCTTCGGTTCGTTATTAAACCCTCAAAACGTGTGATTGTGGTACCAATATAGAGCTTGGTCCTCCTTTTTCCTTCGATACCAAAATGATACTAATATGCCCAGTACTACGGGGGTCAAATATGTCCTAAACCGTCCCTAGGACGTCAACCTAGTGGTTTCCACACAAGCATTAGGCCTATCCTCTTTTGGTACTTTTCTGTCAGATTAAAGCACTAAACCCTCTGTCTGTATAATAAAGCTGTCTTTTGCCATGATTTTAGAGCCAAACCCAGCTTAAAAATCTGATAGTCCTACTATTTTGGTGAAAAAATTGAATTTTCGCCTCTGTGCACTTGTGTTTTCTAAAATTGACAATTATTGCTGCCTAATGTTTTTATGACGCTCACTGGAGCCATAGAAGGCATAGCTGGAGTTATCTGGTATCAGGAAAGCAAATGTCCATAGCTATCTATTGGTACCAAAAATTCAAATTAGCAAGTGCTTAATAAGAGATTTCCAAAAGAAAAATCATGTGATCCAAAAAAGGCTCGTTCAGTCGAGGGTAACACAAGTCCGCATTTTTTTTCACCTTTGCCCAAAGGATGAATAAGCACCTCTAACACAATTGAGTGTAATTTTCACTTTTGGTTTCAGTCCCCCCGATTTTCACACAACGATTCAAAATTCTTATGAAAGGTTACAGTATAATGAAGTGGGACATTAAACCGCTTACCTATGTTATTGATTTTTCTATGGAAAAAAATAAACCATTTTGGGTATCGATGGGTACTAATCATCTTGACACCCGTAAACTACCTATGGCTTATCGTTTTGGAATTATGGGTGAAAAGTGTAAAAATGGTGAACAAGTCATTTTTGGTTTGTACAGAGTGGTCCAAAATTTAAAAGTTGCTCCAATTTTTGTAAACCCGTGGTTCAAATTGTTGTTCAGTTGATAGAAATGAAATAAGGAAAAGTTTTGTACATCTTACGGGTTATTAACCAAAATGGCGATAAAGTCAACAACTTATTGAACAGTATTGGATTCTATGACCTGTGCCATATTTTATTTATTCCAACCCTTAAACTAGGGAACAATTTGCACACACAATTACCATAAATCAAAGCACTTTTAACTTTTGACCCTGGTACCCACCAAAATTGACTTTGCTTTGGACTCATAACTCTGAAACTATAAAGCCATAGATAGTGTAAAAAACCATACCTGTTAGAATCCTTGTAATATGAGGAAAGAGTGTCAGTGATTTTCTGCCATGATTTGAACATTTTGAAATTTTAGACCCCTTGTATAACTTTGAAACCCAAGCTTTGTTCCATTAAGGGGGTTTGAAGTGTTCCATCAATTTTGGGATTAATCAATGCCAAAGTACTTGTGTGTGCAAAAGAAATCACAATTTTCATCGGAAGCGAAGCGCACACTCATTCACTCTAGTAACCTTGCTATGTACATTTTGAATACAGCGTGAAGATTCGGGACTTTTGCGGAAAGCTGGAACATCGAAGAGAATGTAAACCGTCTGCAGGTAAGTCTCGGCATAAACGAAAATAATACAATGGACTGATCGCACGAGAAAGACAGAAAGATAGAAAGAAGAGAAAGAAAAGAAAGAGAAGAAGAAAGATAGAAGAAAAAAGAACAAAGAAAGAAGAAAAGAAAAGAAGAAAGAAAGGAAATGCAGGGTTTAGGTGAATGGGCACTTAAAACAAAACGGAGAGAGAGGAGAGTGAGAGAAGAAGAAAGAAAGAGAGAGAGAAAAAAACAAAGGCTTAGAGATTTTAGTCAAACAGGAGGTAATAAGCGAGCGCGAAGCGAAAGCTCATATAGACTAACGCGTACGTATTGAAAGCTATTGAAAATCGATAGTTGACAGGTTAAAAAATACCGACCTCATTTGATCCCCCTTTTCGTTCTACCATTAAATCCGTATGGAGGTATTAATAGGACGGGTACCGATCAGGAATTCGCCATTGATAATATTGAAGTTTTCTTTTGTACGAGATTCAACAATTATTATTTTTAATTTCCATTCTGTTGATATTTGTTTCTGCAAATTCATTTCTATGACTTCTTTCTTACATAAACTTGATATATGTTTCTGCTGATAGTTTTGAAAATTTATACTTGGAAAATTTAAACAACTTCGATATTGTAGGAAGCTCAAATACATCTAGTAGACGGCTGTACGTTGCAAAAAAGTGTGGTGTGTTGTGGGGGGGGGGGCGGGGTCATGCGCAGTAGGGGTTTTACACACTCCGCAACAGACATTGATTGATGCATTGTGTATAGCTCTTTGGCCCAAAATTGAGGTTGGTAAAAGAGTTTAGAAAAAAAATCAAGAGAAATTGCAGGCTTGATCTTGAAAAAATAAGCAATATAGCGAGTATATGAATAAGTGAACTACCTAATGACGGGATAGATGTATCAACTAGGCATATGTCTTAAAATTATAATAAAACTGAATAAAGTCATCATAAATTATAAATTATGTTTTTTCTCAATCAATATAAAAATAATTTTCATCCTGCTCACAATACGATTTTTTTACTTTTTCGTTCAAGATTAATCTTATTGTAGGGGGAACCAGTGGTAAACAATCATAACATATATGCTCGTCGGCAGAAAATGTTGAAAGGAAGACAACTTCACAAGTGAAACAACATTTGTAGTCATATATGACAACCCAATTATGGCAAAGTCTGATCATGATGAGTGGACAGGGCCGCGCAACACGGAGTTTGTGTGATGTCGCTGTTAATTCGGCAACCTTGTCATGTTTTACTATCACAGTCACAGTGCAATCATTTATCACTTTTGCTCACACAGCACAGTGCAGATTGTAATGCGAATTTCATACGCCCTTCCATGTCTTGCAAATTTTTTGCCAATTATATAATAGGCTACTGCAGTGTGAAGAAAATACTTTTCAGATTTTTGTAGCTGATTCAAATTCAAAACTGGAATCACTCGGTGACCATTGAGACGGTGAGTAGGCCCTACGACCGACGACTACTACACATGGAACATGTGATGTTTTACTGGACATGCTGGAACATAGTCATAGCTGTTTCTTGTTGACTTTAAGACTTCACCTAGTCCTAGCTAGCATGCTAGTATCTTTTCATATAGACTAACCGGGAGTTTTATCCTGGACATCAAAATGTTCAATCAGGCAGGCCATGCAGGTCCGAACATGACGTGTGATGTTTACTCACAATGCAATCTGATGTATGTATATCAAGATCCTATTCAAGTGACTGAGTTCATCACTGATTATTTATTGGCCTTGCCAAGCTTTTTTGGCTAGGCTAGGCTATAACAGTAATAGGCCTAGCTAGAAAATGAGCTGTTCAGGGTGTAGTTGTTTCTACAACTACGTACAAGTGTTTTTGTTTTTAATGAAAACCAATGTTTCGGCTAATATGGATACGGACCTTGATCACGTTGATAGATTAGAGAGTGGCTCTATGATGTTTAGTCCTGACTAGTCTAGGCCTAGACTAGACTAGGCCTACCTAGGACTCTACCTATTTTTACTCTTGGACATAGACTAACCTATTCTTCTATAGTCTGGCTAAACAATTCTTGTTGCAATTTTAAATACCAAGTAAGGCTTCCCCCCCAAAAAAAAATATGCAACTGTCCCCACTGGTAGGCATACACGTACGTACTAGAAATTCACACAACAGTAACTCCCACGTGTGCCATGCCTTGGTCAAGAAATTTGTTAAATTCTCAGGGCTAGGCCCAGACTAATTTTTACACGTCTGGCAGAAATATGGAGTAATGTTAACTCTTTTAATGCACTGTGATTGCACATCGCAACTGTGATCGCTAGTTTATAGCCTTACCTTAATATAATTATTTTATGTCACGTTTGGGGGCTTTAATTGCTATTGACAAGGCTTTATACTGATGGTTGCCTAGTGTATAGGCTAAGTTTTTTCTAACACTAATTTTTTACCTACATCTAGGATATATAGCTCATTTTTTGATAACTTTTTCATCAAGTATAGATGGCACCCTTTTAAATTCATAATTTTTTTTTCAGGGGAGGGCGACCAGAAATCCTAATTTTAGACGTTGCCATGGTTTAACACGTGGGGGGGGAGAACGCCTGATGTTCATACTAGAGTGGTATTTGGAGGTTGCCGAGCTCGTGTGGAGCTCTATGGAAAGAAATCCCTAAATCTTCATTATAATGCCTGATTGGTCCTCAAAACCGCTTGTAAATTCAATTTTCCATACGCAAGAGACATTTTTGAGCATCTGTAAGCTATTTTGGCTGATATATCTTTAATTAACACCAAAAAGCCCAATTTTGTTCTGCAACTTTTAGTTCGTAAAGAAATTTGGAGAAAAATGCATTGAAAATGCAATTTTCGGCGCCTTTCAAAAAATCCTAACTGATGAGACGTTATTTATTCACATTTAGTCTCATTCTCATGTATATGGGATCCTACCACCCTTTTGACTCCACGAGGTCTGAGCACCAACGTATACAAACGCACATGAGACTAGCTACGGCGCTCATGCAACACAACGTACCCGACGTAACATATTGACCGGGTCTGGCTCATATCGCACCACATTTTTGCTCAAATTTCCTTTCCCCAAGACTGATTGTCAATAGTTTATAGCATTTTTTCCGTGAAGTTAACGTATAGATCGTTTTATGGCGTGGCTTTTTGCAGTAACCGTTTCGCACGTTATTACATACAAAATAACCGTATCATGAGCCTTTAACACCGTTGAATCTTTATACTGTTTTACTGAGTATTATATGAGTGCTATTTTTCCGAGGGCTTCCAATACATCCTACCCCCCCCCCCCCCCGACCCCCCGGTTTAACACGTAAAAGCGAAAATTCCGAGTTATTGATACTATTTGAGCACATTTTGCATATAGTTGGTCTCTTCGATTTTACGGAAAGTGTGCATCACATATTCCTAAGAAACGTGTTGATTTAGCTTAATTTTGCCTTTTTACTGGCGGATTAAGGTGCTTGTTCCGATTTTGTCTATGGTGTTCTCTACCTTGTATGAGAGGACTGGCACTTGCACATACAACTCATCAAGTACCGTGGGAACAACCTGCGGTTTTGATGGTAGAACAAGAATGCATATTGCCAAGCCCTATGTACAATACTTTGCTAATTGGATGGTTAACCATTTTTTGTTTAATCTTGGATTTAAATTGATTTGAAGGCTAACCTTCAGGGGCGATATGAGAAAAATACAGGGCCTTTCATCTGATATCAAAATCGATACTACTTCCGGTAATCAGGGGTCCCCAACAAAATCGGAACACGCACCTTTAACACACACGTGCATTTTCCGGTTCGGGCGAAAATTGAGTAGCGAAATTACTACCATCCGAGAAATCGCTAAATATTGCAAAATTTATACGGAAAAGTTGTAATCAATTTTGGATATGTTTAAAAAGAAAAGCTTGCGAACAAACTGTGCAACTCTCATTTGCTGAAACGCAAGGGAACTCGAGATACAGCCCACGATAGAACATGAAATTTATCATTGGGGGTAGGACACGATCTGCTTGGTTTGGGGATTTCCAAACGGTAATTTGGGGAATGCTAAGGATTTAACTATGGCGTTCGGTCCCAGTGACATTACACAATCACAAATCACTCTTAAACCTTGTTCAAAAAGATTAGTAATTATCATTGATAAGTTTAGGGAAAACTATTGACTTCAAAATCAGTCGGGGTTAGTGGATTACACGCTGGCAAAATAGTGATAATTTTCAATAACGGTCTTTAGATTAAATATTCGTGACCAGGCCTAGTCTTTAGTCAAGTCTGTGTGTAACCGTTTGATATGCGTAAGAGCGCCCCTACCGTAAGTCTTTGAAACAGACTAGCCACCGGGAAGTTGATGCCATTTTGAATTCGATGTTGCTGTTAGATTGGCATTTCCTAACCCCCTCCATGAATTTTTCTATACAAAGTATATGGTAGAGCGTTTGTAAAAGTGGTGGTGCACCCAAAGACTTATATTCTAGCTCTATGTGTCCACCTTCGAAAGATAAATACGGACCTCAACCAGGGGACGGACACGATCTGCTGGGATGGAATTTGGGAGTTCCAAACGGGCAATTTATGGGATTCTTGCATGCATTTTCTATGGCAAAAATGACAGAATGAGCGCCTCGCTCTCAGGTTCTACCTGATCATATTATATCTAATTGAGCTGATTGCACTACATATTGGGTTCTGGAATCATGTAATAGACCAGAAAATCACCTGCTGAACCACTTCTACCGATAACGTGTTATTTTGTTGTTTATCTCTTTTCGAATCCCTCATATGTCTTTAGTTATAGAAACATTATTGCATAGCGGTATATCACAATGTTCATTTGTCTGTGCATCTTTTCTCTCTTTGCATTTGTTAAACACAGAGTGAAAGGAGACTCGCTTAACAACTGAATGTAGGTTTCCAATTAGCTGGCATGGTGTACATTGTGATATTTTTGGTTATTACTTTAAAAGTAAATTTTGCTTGGGTTAATAACGCTTGATAAATGATCCATGTTGTACCACATACCCTTCGATTATGCCTTAGTAGAACACTCGATACCTATAACACTGGTGAAAAAGTACATTATTACCTTTAGAACCTACTGGTTGTCTGTATAAAGTATGATACAGGCTACGAAGCTATTACTTTAAAAGTAATTTACTCTCATTAATGGGGGCCCACTTTTCACATAAGAGCTTTTGGTTTTAAGGGTCAAATGATACCACGGGATAGCTGAGAGCTTTTCTTGTCATGTGTGTCAAAAGAAATTAACGACATTCCCACTATAACGTCATTCTGACTCAAAACCAATTATGATAATACTGGATTATAGGATGAAAAATTGATAGTTTCCATTTTACTGACTCAAAAAACATACACACGGTATGTGTTCATAGAACTAGTCATTGTGCCATCAAATAGAGTCAAAAGTTGCATTGAAAGTATTGAAAGTATGTGATTTTCTTTTTGTGATGAAACATTGTGAATTTTCGCATATTCTACACTGTGGCTCTTAAATTCACAGTTTCGCCGATATGCGAACTTTCTTGGACGTCATTTTGACGTCGTACTAGCACGAATATTTATTTTGTTATCAAATAGAATTGGCGGATGATAGCTACCCATTGGTACCAAAATCGGGTATGAGGTATTACTGCCTACATCGTGGTGGTCCTCTCTCCCATTATCTGGGATCACTCTCTACCCTACCCGCAGTGGGAGTTATTTGCACGACAAAGGAGCATATAAAAAGTCTATTGACAAAAAGTCTATCGTCAGCGATGCAGGGTGATGAGCCTTAAAACAAAACAGAGAAGAGGGGTGGGGGGGGGGGACGAATACCTTAAACAGCGCTAACGAGAGTTTGTTCAAACAGAAGGTAAATGAGCTGATGCGCAAATACAATGTGTTATGTTATTAGAAGCAGAAAAGCACCATGATGACCACTTATGGCCGATACGTGTTATTTTGTATTTATCTCTTTTCGATATCCCTTGATATGTCATTTTGATGTATATGAAACATTTTATTGACATGGCGGGTCTATCACAATGTTGATTTGTCTGTGCATCTTTTCCCTCTTTGCATTGTTAAACACATGAAGGAGATCGCTTAACCAACTGAAGGGTAGGTTTCAATAGGTTGCATTATTTTAAATTGTGATACTTGGTGTAGACTTAGTAAAATTTGCTTATTTGCTCTGGTTAATAACGCTTGTCTAACTGATCATTTTTGGACCAATAGACCCTTTGATTATGGCTTAAGACACTCGATTCCTATAACCCTGGTTGACATATTACATTATACCTTTAGAACATACTCTGGTCTGTACTTTATTCCTTTAAACAGAACAAAGGTATGATAGCAGCTACGAAGCTATACTTAAAAGTAAATGTACTCTCATTAATGGGGGGCATTTTTCACATAAGAGTTTTGGCTTTAAGGGCAAAGATACACGGGAGAGATTAGAGCTTTTTCTTTTATTGGTGGTCAAATAATAAGTAAAGACATTCCCACTATAACGTCACTATGACGTCAGTTCTGACGTCAACCATTATGATAATACTGGAGATAGGAGGAAGGAAAGTTGATATTTTGCCCTTTTACGACTCAAAAAAGTATACCACGTTATGTGTTACAGGAACGATATTGTGCCATCAATAGAGTCAAAAGTTGCATGAAAGTTATGATTTTCTTTTTGTGAAACATGAATTTTCGCATTATTTACACTGTGTCTCTGAAATTCACAGTTTGCCCGAATGGAACGTTATGACGTCATTTCTGGATCGTGGGCGGACTAGGCACGAATTTATTGTGGTATCAATGGAAAAAAGAGGATGATAGCTATCAATTCGGTACCAAAATCTGTTTTGAGGTATTCCTACCTCTAGTCGTGTTGGTACCTCTATCCATTACCTTGGGATCACTCTGTACCCTACCCGGGTGGGGTGGTTTATTCTATTGATCAAAAGTCTATTGACAAAAAGTTTATCGTCAGCGATGCAGGTTTATGGGCACTTAAAAACTAGTGAAAGAGGGGTGGGGGGACGAAACCATAAACAGTGATAAGAGAGTTTAGTCACACAGGAGGTAATGAGCTGATGCTGACACTACAATGTGTTATGTAAATTAACCCAGAAAATCATCTACTGACCACTTCTACCGATAACTTGTTATTTTGGATTATCTGTTTCATATCCCTGATGTCTTTTTAGTTTATATAAAACATTTTATTGCATGAGTCATATCAAAAATGTTGATTGTCTGTGCCATTCTTTTCTCTTTTGCATTGTTAATCACATGAAGGAAGAGATCGGCTTAACCACTGAAGGTAGGTTTCAATTAGCTTGCATTGGTTTAACTGTTGTACTTTGTGTTATTACGTTAAAAGTAAATTGCTCTGATTAAAACCCATTATTATTGATCCATTTTTGTACCAAATATCCTTCGTTATCCTAATGAACACCCGATGCCTATACCCTGGTGACATAATAATTATTACCTTTAGGTTAGAAACCTACTCTGGGTCTGTACTTTATTCCTTTAGAAGAACAAAGTACGATCAGCTCGAAGCTATTACTTTACAAGTAAATCTACTGATAATGGGGACAAATTTCACATAAGAGCTTTTGGATTTAAGGATCAAATGATACCACGGGAAAAAATGGAGCTTTTTATTTCATTGGCTGTCAAAATAATAAAGACATTCCCACTATAACGTCAATATGACGTGATTCTGACGGTCCAAACCAAGTATATATGATCATACTGGCTATAGGATGTTGAAATGAAAATTGAAATTGCCATTTATGATCTCAAAAAATCATACACACGTTCTGTGCACATAGAACTAGTCATGTGTGCCATAAAATAGAGCCAAAAAGGTGCTGAAAGTATGATTTTATTTTTTGTGAAACATGAATTTTCGCAATGTCTACACTGTGTCTCTTAAATTCACAGTTTTGCCGATATGCATTTCTGGACGTCATTTTGATATTCGTACTAGGCACGTATATTTTATTTTGGTATCGATGGGAAATAGGGGGTGGGATGATAGCCTATCCAGTTGGTACCAAAATTGTTTCTGAGGTATTCCACCCTATAGTCGTGTTGGTACCTCTCTCCCATTCCTTGGGATTACTCTGTCACCCTACCCGCAGTGGGTTTTTATTTTTGCACCAAAAGGAGCATAACAAGTCTATTGACAAAAAGTCTATCGTCAGCGATGCAAGGGTTATGGGGCACTTTTAAAACAAAACTAGAGAAAGAGGGGGGACGAAACCATAAACGTGCTAAGAGAGTTTAGCTCAAAAGGATGTAATCGAGCTGCTGCGCCCCTTCATGTACAAGGGTTATGTAATAGACCAGAAAATTACTGCTGACCACTTCTACCGATAACTTGTTATTTTGTATTATTTATTCTATGTGCGATATGCCCTTGATATGTCTTTTACATTTTATTACAACATTTTTAAAGCATGACGATCTATCAAAGGGATGATTTGTGTGTGCATCGTTTCTCTCTTTGCATTGTCAATCATAAAGGACCTCGCACAACCACTAAAGGGATAGTTTCAATTAGATTGCATTAGTTTTAAATTTTGATACTTTGTGTTATTAATTAAAAGTAGTAAAATTGCTCTGGTGTAATAACCCTTGTCTAAGGATCCAATTTTGGTCCAATATACCCTTCGATTATCCTTAATGAACACCCGATTCCTAAACCTGGTGACATTAATCACATACATTTACATCTAGACCGACTCTGTGTCTGTACTTTATTCCTTTAAACAGAACACAGTATATACAGCTACGAAGCCATTACGTTAAAAGTAAATTTACTCCCATTAAGGGGGGCCCCAATTTTCACATAAGAACTTTTGGCTTTAAGGGTCAAATGATACAACGGATGAGCTTAGAGCTTTTTTTTCTTTTCATTGAGTGTCAAATAAAAAAGACATTACACTATAACGTCACTATGACGTC
This sequence comes from Ophioderma brevispina, assembly GCA_023653785.1. Taxonomy (NCBI): domain Eukaryota; kingdom Metazoa; phylum Echinodermata; class Ophiuroidea; order Amphilepidida; family Ophiodermatidae; genus Ophioderma; species Ophioderma brevispina. The sequence goes on along the minus strand of JAMKCH010002210.1, from coordinate 28,420 downwards.
ATTCTGACGTCCAACCAATTATGATAATACGGGGATATAGGAGGAAAGTTGATATTTTGCCATTTTACTGACTCAAAAAGTATACCCCACGTTCTGTGTACATGGAACAGTCATGTGCCATTCAAATGATCAAAAGTTGGATGAAGTATGATGTTCTTTTTGTTGAAACATTGAATTTTCGCATATTTACACGTGTCTCTGGAAATCACAGTTTTGACGATATGCGAACTTATGACGTCATTTGAAGTGGGTACTAGGCACTATTATTTTATTTTGGTATCCATGGAAAAAAAGAGGTGATCGCTATCCATTTGGTACCCAAAATTGTGTCTGAGGGATTCCTACCTACTAGTCTTGTTGGTACCTCTCTCCCATTACCTGGGACACTCGTACCCTACCAGCGGGGGTGTTTTCCGATTGACAAAAGTCTCTATTGACAACAAAAAGCCTATGCGTCAGCCGCGATGCAGGTTGATGGGCACTTAAATAGGGAAAGAGGGGTGGTGGGGGACGAAACATGTAAACCAGTGCTAGAGAGTTTAGTCAAACAGGAGGTAATCGAGCTGATGCTGCACTACAAGGTGTATGTAAATAGAACCAGAAACTTATTCTACTGACACTCCCGATAACTTGTTATTTTGTATTTAAACTTTTTCGATAATCCCTTATGTCTTTGTGTTATATGAAACATTTATATTGCAGGATGTTATCAAAATGTTTGTTGTTGTGCATCTTTGCTCTCTTTGACATTGTTAATCACATGAAGGAGATCGCTTTACCCACTGAAGGTGGTTTCAATTAGCTTGCATGAGTTTTAAATTGTGATACTTTGTGTATTACTTTAAAAGTAAATTTGCTCGATTAATAACCCTTGATATAATTGATCCATTTTGGTAAACCAATATATCGTTTTTCCTTCGATATCTTACATGAACACCCGATTCCTAGTACCTGGTGCATAATTACATTCTACTTGAACCTACTCTGTGTCTGGACTTATTCCTTTAGCAGAACAAAGTATGATACAGCTACGAAGCTTATACTTTCAAGTAAATTTTACTTCATTAATGGGGGCATTTTCACAAAGAGCTTTTGGATTTAAGGATCAAATGATACCACGGGAAAACTGGGAGCTTTTTTCTTTTTTCAATTGGTGTCAAAATAAGTAAAGAACCTTCCCACTATAAGTAATATGACGTTCTTCTGACGTAAAACCAAGTATATATGCTAATACTGGATATTAGGATTGAAAATTGATATTTATTTTGCATTTTACTGATCTCAAAAAACATACACACGTTCTGTGCACCTTAAAACTAGTCATGTGCCATCAAATAGAGCAAAAGTTGCATGAAAGTATCATTTATTTTTTGTGAACATTGAAGTTTCGCAATATTTACACTGGGTCTCTGAAATTCACAGTTTTGCCGATATGCGATTTTTAGGAACGTCATTTGACATTGTTAATAGGACGTATATTTTATTTTGGTATCAATGGAAATAGGAGGATGATAGCTATCCATTTGGTACCAAAAAGCGGTTTCTGAGGTATTTAATACCTACTAGTCATGTTGGTACTCATCCCATGCCTGGGATTACTCTGTACCTACCCGCGTTGGGTGTTATTTTGCCCCCAAAAGGAGCATCAAAGTCTCTGACAAAAAAAGTCTATCGTCGCGATGCAGGGTATGGGCTATCTTTAAAACAAAACTAGAGAAAGAGGGGGGACGAAACCATAAACAGTGCTAAGAGAGTTTAGTCAAAAGGAGTAATTGAGCTGATGAGTTTTTTTTTTTTTTTGTACTGCATACATGTACAAATGGTTATGTAATAGACCAGAAATTCACCCTGATGACCACTTCTACGATACTTTATTTTGTATTTATCTCTTTTCAATATGCCTTGATATGTCTTTTTACATTTATAAAACATTTTAAAGCATGACGGTCTATCAAAGTGCTGATTTGTTTGTGCATTTTCTCTCTTTGCATTGTCAATCACATAAAGGAACTCGCACAACCACTAAAGGTCGGTTTCAATTAGGTTGCATTAAGTTTAAATTTTGATACTTGTGTTATTACTTTAAAAGTAAATTGCTCTGGTTAATAACCCTTGTCTAACTGATCCATTTTTGTACCAAGATACCCTTCGATATCCTAAATGAACACGCGAATCCTAAACCCTGGTTGACATAATCACATTATTAATTAGAACTACTTGTGTCTGTACTATTCCTTTACAGAACAAGTAGATATAGCTACGAAGCTATTACTTTAAAAGTAAATTCTCTCATTAGGGGCCAATTTTCAATACGAAATTTTGGCTTTAAGGGTCTAATGATACCACGGTATAGCTAGGAGCTATTTCTTTTCCATTGGTTGCAAAATAAGTTAAGCACATTCTACGTACGTCACTATGAAGTCATTTCTGACGTCAAACCAATTATGATAATGCTGGATATAGGATAAAATTGGTAGTTTGCCATTTTACTGACTCAAAAAAACATACACACGTTCTGTGCACATAGCACTATCATGTTGCACATCAAATAGAGCAAAAGTTGCATGAAATTTTTGTTTTTTTTATTTTTTGTTTTTTTGTGAAACATTGAATTTTCGCATATTCTACACTGTATCTCTTAAATTCACAGTTTTGCCGATATGCGAACTTTATGACGTCATTTTGACGTGGTACTAGGCACGAATATTTTATTTTGGTATCAATGGAAATAGGAGGATGATAGCTATCCATTTGATACCAATAAAATCTGTGTCTGAGGTATTCCTGCCTACTAGTCGTGTTGGTACCTCTCCCCCATTACCTTGGGATCACTCTGTACCCTACCCGCGGTGGGTGTTTATTTTTGCACGAAAAGGAGCATAAAAAATCTTAGCTTGATTAAAGGTCCATGGCCCGATCGCTAATAGCCTCGTCCCCAGGGACCCCAGATTTAACCGGAAGTGGTTAACATTTTGGTATCAGAAGAAAGCTACTATTTTTCTCATTTACCCTGTGAAATCTTAGGGCTAAAGGATGGTTGGTTTGGATGTTATGAGCGAAAATATGCTCCATTTTGGTCGACCAATATTAATTTACACAACACTCTAATGGGGATTATAAAATCACGTTTTTAGCTCTCACATCAAAACGGGTTGAAATAACGGCGTGAAACTTTGCAGATGGGGTTTTGGGAATTGGGGTGAAGGCCATTCTATCATGATAAAAAAATATTATAGACTTAAATCGGACCATCCTCCTTTAACGAGCTCGTAATGAGCTCACATGCTAAATCAACAAGCTTGTCTGTGCTCGCGTGAGCTCACATGTATGAAAATAGGTGAAGAGCTTGTAACAAATTTGTGCACAAGCTCGCAATTGACTACTTGTGCTCGAAACTTGAACATGGTGTGAACTTGTGATCCTAAATATGATTACGAGCTTTTGCAGGTACAAGCTCAAACAAGCTCACATTAGCTTACACGAGCAATTACGTGCAAATTCCAATCACTCGGAACGAGCTTGTTTCAGCGCGTTTTGATGATTACATTTTCGTAAGGGAAATGACAATAATAGTCAAGGAGGAGTTGGATTTTTAATAAAGAAAGACTCAACAGAAAACATCATCAGCTTCTTCACGGATACTGCACAACATCCCTCAGTGGGACAAACCCTTTCAGGAAGTGGTGTGCGCAATGCTTGTTGTATAGTCTCAGTCTTGGCTTGATCGGCTCTTGAAGTAATTTGACACAGCTGATTTTAAACTGGGTGCACTTAACAAAGTCATATCTACACCAAATTAGGCCTAATTAGCCTAATAACTTTGCAATAAATTGACCTTATACTTGAAATATATTTTAAATTATGCGTATTAATTTACTTTTGTTAAATAATTACATATTGAACATAATATTGAGTGGAAGAAGGTCGTAACTACATTTTTTGATATCTTATTAAGGTTTTTGTGCCAAAATTAGCATAGATTTGGTAAAAAATAAAATTGACCTTTTGACCCAAAAAATTGGCAAATTGTTTTATTTACACACCTTTTTAAAACCCATCGCTTTACAAAAATAAAACGGCGTGTCTACATAACTAGTTTTCCCGTAACTCGTAGTCGTAACTGGTAGATACGACTTTGTTGCACAACTGTACAGGGGAAATTCAATTTTGAGTGCAACAAAGTCGTATCTACACCTAAATAGGTCTATTTAGCCTAATAACTCTGCAATAATTTGAGACTGTCACTTGAAATGCATTTCAAATTATGCGTAATTACCTCCCTTTTCCTAATATATATAATATAAAAAAACCTCAATTTCGCCAAAAATGTCAGTTATGACTAAGTTGTAATGGCATGACGACATCACACTATCATCATGGGTGACTTCAATGCCAAATGCACTTACCATGAACGAACATGGGGAAAATCGGAGTAGGAAACACGAAATGATAGGGGTGAAAAAGAATCCGAAGCGAAAATGGATCTGCAAAAGTCCAAATGGAAATACCAAAAATGAAATAGACTTTGTAAAAGATATAACAGTTTTTGTCCGGTTTAACACTGGGAGTGACCATCGTCTTGTAAGGGCAAAGGTCGAGATCAACATGAGATTGGAAAGAGCAAGGTTAGTGAAGAAGAGGAAGCCACGGTAGATCTTAACAATCTCCCATAAAAGGCAGAGGAGTACCAGACAGAAATACAAAATCAATTCCAGGTGCTAAAAGATGACCAAGATGTGAATTCATATTGTGAGGAAATAATGAATATCATCACTAAATCAGCAACCAAAGTAGCAAGGACAAAGAAACATACCAAAGAAAATAAACTGTCAAAAGAAACACTCAAACTACTGAGAAAAAGAGAGAAGATGAAGGAAGAAGGTGGTATACAGAAGGTGGAGTAAGCGAAAACATGTAAGACTGTGAAATTTAACTGCTTAGTTCTACAGGTAGACAAGGATGTATATATTTATACATCTTTCCCGGAGATGGCCAGCGCACGATTGTGTTGAAAAAAAAAACGCCATGTGCGCTTGGCCGGATTCAAACCGACGACCATCGTATTACATGCACGACGCTCTTATCAACTAAGCTATCAGGGCAGAGTTGGTAGAGGAGCGATATATATCATCTATAGGTGTTAGGTTCGAAAGGTGTCCTTCGTTTTCCTAACGGATAGCATCTGAACTGTATATTTACATGTAAGATTTATATTTGTTTTCAAATTTAACTACTTAGTTCTCCAGGTAGACAAGGATGTATATATTTTATTTTTTAAGACTATCTCCAGGGAAAGATTATTAAAATATTATAAGATAATAAGTGTGGCATAAGCATGAAATAAGAATTCATGGGATAAAATACCTGGTTAGTTGAAAAATAGGCTAATTTTAACACAGATGCGGCCATTTTGAATTTGACCGCCATCTTGGTCAAAAACTTTTTGGCCCCCTATCCAGAAATATTCAGCCTAAAAAAAAACTCTAGCCAATTTTCATGCTTTTACCACGAAATGCACAATACTTCCCAATATCCTTCACCATTCTGCAGCACTATTTGTAGCTCATGCCTTTTTTTTATTGATATGTGAAATATGTTTAGATAGTTTAATCGAAAACATAAATAGCGATTTACAGAGGCACTACCCGATCCTCAGGCTCGACCCCACTACTTACTCCGTCACACCTGAGATTTTGGTATCATAAGAAAGCTTGTATTTTTTATCATCTGATCTGCATCATATTTTATGATGTACAACCTAAAATTTTGGTTGTTTACGGTTATTGGAAATTATTTGTACAGTAATTTATATGCTATTATAATAATATAGAATTAGGGTAACCGCTCACATTAAAACGATATGTCAGATTATTTTAATATAGGTATGTTTGCCTTTCCTCTGAAACACATAAAAATATACGTTGTAATCGGGTGGAGCAATTTTAACTTCAGGATGACTTTTGCAACATTAGCAAGCACCTTTACAGAATTGTTCATTTCTATTTTTGCAGATGATTTCATCATCATCTCCGATTCCAGCCATGAATTAATATACGTGACAGCAATGTCAAGAAACCCGGACTTTACATCTGCAGTTCTGAACATTACTACGCCGGGGATTGTCCTCAGTGAAAATGAGCGAGTTCAATTTGACCCAGTGGAGAGGAAGATATATTTCTCGGAAACTGAATTAGATTTCTTAGCGAAGTGCAATCTGGATGGTTCAGACTTTCAGGTCGTTTTAAGTGGAACTGTCGGTGAGTGTTAAAAACAATAATAGCACATTTTTTTAAGAGCGCCCCCAATTTTCAACAATTTGTGATTGTTTACACCGTTTCAATGCTTATTGGCAAGGATATACCTGTGAATGGTAAAATTCTAACTTCTTTATGTGTCGCATAAGAAGGAAGGTTTTGATTTGAATAATTAATTTCGGATCCCGATTATAGTTCGAGGGCCGCTGAAAACGTCATTCCAATATGAAATAGCCGGGAAATAGCGCTATGTAGGTGTCAAAGCTCATCCATTAGCTATTCTGTTGGGTTACGCAAGTCATGTAGGATCATTTTCGCGAGATTGTGACATTTTTTTAATAAACACACACACCACACCACACACACAAAAAAAAAAAAACAATTACGTTTCCAGCGCTCCAGTTGTATTACGATCGGGGATCCCGGTATCTAATTACAAACACCTTCTTTTATGACGCATGTATACTTTCTGCAGTTTACTAGACGATTACCAACACAAGTGTGCATAAATCTCTCAAACTAAAAGATGTGCTGTTATTACTTTAGTTTACATTTTGAGAGGTACGAGGATGAAAGATATCAACCTCGTGCTGTAGCGCGTGCACCTCAGGTACTCTCTGATTGATATTGTGTGTTGTATCGTTCACGTACAGTGAGATCTTCAGCCTCGTCCACACGGCTCACACCATCGAAATTAAAGGGGAATTTCGTGATCCATAGTCTCACCCCACCGACTTTCCTAAAACAAGTTGTGATTTTTATATCATCTGAAACCGTTTGCCAAAGCATAGTGTGCGTGCCTAATCCTAACTCATTACATTAGAGTGAACCATCACAACAAATTAATTTTAGACTCTTTAGACTTGACACTTTATAGAACACAACCTGAAAAACAAGATTATTTGGAGAAATTGACTGAAATTATGGATTTTGGACTAATCTGCTTACAAGCCTAAGCATGGCACTGAAACAGCCCTCCTCGAAGTGACAAATGGTTTCGCTCTGTGCTATGGACCGACACAAAGCGGTTTACCTTGTTTTACTGGATTTTAGTGTCGCATTTGACATCATTGATTTTGACATTTTAGATGATAGACTGACACATACATTTGGCATTAAAAACACAGTGAGTAGATGGGTTCAATCATACCCACGTCAACGTACAAGTAGAGTTTGTGTTGTTGGCAATTTTTCAAAGAGCCATACCATGGGTTTTGGCCTACCACAAGGTTCTGTGGTAGGTCCAGGGACTTTTAGTTACTCGGAAAAATAATAAAAAAAAACCACGGACTTAACGCTCACATATACGCAGATGCAACACAAATTTACACAGAAATTGATCCAAAATACCTGGAAACAGCGTCACTGCTTTATTCAAACTGGACGCATGCATTAAAGACATAAACGAATGGATGAATGTAAATAAACTCAAACTGAATCAGGACGAAACAGAATTTTTCATTGCTGGCTCCAAAACACTTTAACACCTCTGTGGCCAAGTGGGTCACATCTGACCCAGAGAGAGGGTACAAAGTATATTTCTGATACATCTCTTTTGGGCTTTTGGGATCTAGGCTGGCAGATAATACCACATAATACAAGTCCTTTGAAGAACCACTGCAAACATTAGATACGCAACTTTAATTGATAACCAAGGTTTTTCGATTTGGAAAAAAAAATACGAACATACTAGTTTAATGAAAACTAATTTTAAGAATTAAGTATCGATAATAAACTGGATTATCATATTTGTGTTCGTTTTGGAAAAAAAAGCGGGTTTATCAAGCTCTTTACGAATTAACAATAGTGTTTAGAACGGCATTTCATTTCTTATCACCGCTTTACAGAGTGGCGATAAATCATGGTTTATCGAAGTTTTTTTGGTGAATGCTCTACATTATGCTTGTAGGTATTTATTATGTTATGAAAATGTTTGAATATGACATTGTTGTCAGGTGCTACTGGGCTAGCGTTAGATGAAAAGGCAAGGAAGCTGTATTGGAGTTCAGACGAGGTATATGAAGTAAACATGGATGGCACAACAACAGGAAGGTGTCATCGCTAAATACAGCATCAGAGGAAAGTATCAAAAATGTTGCCTTGGACAAGGAAACCGGGTAAGTTTTAAACATTTTTATATTATCCTCATTTTGTGATTAAAATATTTATTTTATTTTATTTCTGTATGTAACATTGAGAAATGATTCCAAGCAGGGAAAGTACCTTGTTCTATTATGTAAAAGAAAAATGGAAATCCCTTGGTGCTATAATATGATGATCCGTGATGCAATCTGTTTACATATAGACAAGCTACTATAGATTGGGGATTTTCCAGCTATGTTGCAAGTTTCCATCATAGGAGGTTGCCAATAATTCCATCATTAAACTTTTCTGTTGGATAATGCAAGGTCAGCGATTTCAGCATTATTTTCAAATCCCCCCACTTTCAAGGTGGCATGCTATATCGTATCAAAAGCTTAAAGGGATTAGCAGCGATTTGCTAATCCAAAACATATTTTATATTTTTGTTACTGCCATGGATATGCGAACATAACCTGCAAGTGGTTGGCTTGAAATCCGTGTATTAAAGACAAAGCAGTACTTTTTATCTGATTCTGTAATTTCTATACGTGCTAGAATATCAGATGCTTTATTATAAGTGCATCAAACATGTTAAAAAATGTTGGTTCCAATGCATGGGCGGCCATTTAAAGGATCTATCAAACATATTTTAGTGTGTATCTCTGATAAAACCAATTCTCTCTCTAAGTGTGGGAGAGCGACATTTGAGGAGTGAATTGATCACTCCGAAAGAGTGAAATTTCACTCCAAAAGAGTGAGTTACTTTCTTTTGAAGTGGGGAAAATCCCTTTTCAAGAGTGACCGCTCCAATTCACACTTGATATTCACTCCAAAATTTCACTCTTTCACATTAAGAGATAAGTCTAATCCAATATTGAGTGATTCCCCTGTTTGTCATACGTTGCTAAAACAAACAAAAGACGTTAAAATGAAGGCCCAAACGGCTTCGCCTAATTATTGCACTTCATTTGCGCTTATTTAATGATTAAACCGGATCATACCATTTTTAGTGGCGGCGCTGCGCGCGCCGTCACTATTAGCTCGGCTTTGGTGATTTTGTTGAATTTGGGGATTTCTACTTTTAATATGATTTATGTTGTACAGTTAATGCTCTACCCAGCTAACAATATGACGTTTTTAAAACGTTTTAAAAACGTTTTAAGAACGTAAAAGACGTGTTTAAAACCTTTCCAAAAGAGGTGAAGACATAAATAAAACCAGCAGAAAACGTACTGCACGTAAATTGAACCAATGAACGTTTTAAGGACGTCTTACAAACGTACTGGAAACGTGCTTAAAACGTAAGAACGATTTAAAAACGTTTCTAAAACGTTATAAGAACGTCCAAAACATTCGATTAATTGCTTAATTAAGCGCTAATAATTAGAGAAAAAAAAGGTAATCGGTACTATATGAGAGCTGTGTATTGCAAGGAAATCTGCATCAAGCATATTACACAAGGTGAATTGACAGACACAAATTGCTCACTTACCTGTATTGGGAATTGAACCTGGGACCCTTCGCGTGGAAGACCAAATACTTAACCACTACACCAGCTAGACGACTCACAATTTGAAGGGTAATTTATATTTATATAGGCTGGACGTGTATCAGAAGAGTGGTTGTATTTTTTTTTCAAAAATGAGTGACCTATTAAGTGACTCATTTCATTACTACCGAAATTTAGACACCATCTGTGCTGACAGAATTAAACGCACGTTGATAAATAATGCCATGGCTTAAAATAAACAAAATAGACTGCAATGAAACGTTATAAGAATGTTGCGATTTCTTTTTTCTATATGTTGGTTTTGTGAGTATTTTGCAAACGTTATTAGGACATTTTATTACGTTTTGGTAGAGTCATCCAGGTATCTAAACATATGTTACCCCTAACCCTATAGTGTGACATGAGACGTTTTAAAAACGTTTTTAGAAGGTCTTATAAGACGAAGATGTAGACGAACCCAGAACCTAGCCAAAAGGTGTGAAAAACGTTTTACAAGGTTTTATAAGACGAATACGTATTAGACTAGCCCATAACATACCCAAAACGTTTTAAAATCGTATTTACCAGGTCTTATAGATTGATAGATGAACATGTAAAAGACTTATTCAGAACATAGCAAAAACGTTTTAAAAACGTTTTACAAGGTCTTATTAGACCAAGACGAAATGGACCTATCCAGAACCTATAGCCAAAACGTTTTAAAAACGTATTTACCAGGTCTTATAGACGAAGATGTAAAAGACGAATGAAAACCTTGCCAAAACACGTTTTAAAAACGTTTTATAAGTCTTATAAGACGAAGACGTAATAGATGAATCCAGAACCTAGCAAAAACGTTTTATAAACGTGTTTACACGCTCTTATTAGACGAAGACGAAATGGATCAATCCAGAACCTAGTCAAAGTGTTTTAAAACGTATTTTTATCAGGTCTTATAGACGAAGATGTAATAGACGAATGAGAACCTTGTCAAAACGTTTTAAAACGTTTTAACAAGGTCTTATAAGGCGAGGACGTAATAGACGAATCTAGAACCTAACCAAACGTTTTAAAAACGTTTTGTGTTTGCTGGGTAAATATCTTGAAAAATATTTGAAGAAATGCTATTGATTAGCCCGTGTATTATAAATTAATTTCTATTGCTTGAAATTCAATCAATAAAGAAGTATACTCCGATTTTCATCTCGAAATTTAGGGCATATTTCGACACACTGACCATGGAGCTATTCAGTGACTTACGCCATTTTTTCCAGCACTTCATCACTGACCTCTGACCCACATGCATGCGTTAGCCTGGGTCTCCGGCCATCACTCACAACTAACAAACTGGTGAACGATGCCATAGCGGTTGCCCGTACCCACTGCGGCAGTGCATACGTATCGAAGGACGTGAAGGACTAAGCTAATGCGAGTGTTAGTTTTTCTAGATTTATGCATTTTTAGTATAGGTCAGATTTCACGGGAATATTTTCATACAGCAAGAATTGTCTATAAAGTGAGGAAATTTTGGTTTTAGAATATCTAATTCTGTTGGACTAGCCGAAATGCTGAGGCAGCGTCAGCAAACAATTGTGTGTAGCTGGCCCATATTGTTAAAAATTTCTAGAAATGCTTAAGTGGCAGCGTGGCCAAGCGGTCTAAGGCGCTCTATGATCCACAGGTTATCTTTATTAAGAGGGTTCGAATCAGACTATGATGTAATTGGTGATTTTTTTTTGGCTCTCAATTATTTTTGTGTCTTTTTCATGGTTATTTACCTATGTTGGACCAGGGAAGATGAGAAAGAAGGATGTGGTTCGACTGCTACTTCAAAAGATAACCTGTTCAACCGCCTATTCATCTCAATCGGCTTAAAACCAATCGATTGGACCAAAGACTTGCGCTACTTGATGGAGAACATTACATACACCTGTCATTAAATCCCTGAAACATTTCAATTACCCAGTTGTCAATTGGTATTTGCACAGAGTCTATGCACTATGGTCGTGACCAGTACAGTGAAACGTACTCTCCTGCATCAGTTATTTTGGCACTTTGGACACTCTCTGACACAAAAAAGTATGGTTGAGATGTATTGAAAATGCATTTATCTAATCATTCATCATATCATATTTCACAGGAAATAACCGGATATTTGTAAATTAGGCTAAAATAATAACATCTTTTATTGACCCCCAAAACCTTGAATCAATGTTAGCTTACCGAAAAAGTGTCGATTTTGCTGTTTTCTTTCGTTAAAAAGCCGCTGTTTTCCTCAATTATTTCACCAACGATTAAAATAAATAACAATCAGTCAGAACAACCGAGAAGTTCATTGCCAGCAGAGATCTTTTAGCTGGAAACTGAATAAGCTATTGTAGTGGGAGTGTGTCAATTACTCCTGTTGTGAAACCTTCCCGAACGGCCAAGCTTGAGGCGGTTGAACACATTACTTCAAAGGTCCAATCGAGCGGCCCTTGAAGTTTCCAAACAATGAGCTGGTGAATGAGAGTAATCCTGGGTAATCGGATTGCAAAATCGAGCCATCTCCTTCTTTCTCATCTTCTCTGGTTTGACGTACGAAACTGTTTTGTGTGCGTGTGTGGTTTTTGTTTTGTTTTTGTTTTTGTTTTTTTGTTTTTGCTTTTGCAAGTTCTTTTGGTTTATTTTCCATACTGAAATATGAAATAAATTTGAGAATAACGTTTTGCTTTAGTTGAATATGGGATCTTCAGTCATTACATCCTTGGTTTAGCATTTTGTAATTTGGGTAATTTTGTAAATTCTGACCGATTCCATTTCGTTATGTTTTTTTTTTTTTTTTTTTTTTGATGGGGGGGGGGGGTTCTCACATTTTGTTTGGTAGGCTTGTAATGCACCGGTGTGATGCACTTACTTCTGTGATTGGTGTTAGAAGAAAAAACAAATTTTAGCATTTTGATGTGTGCTTTGTGCTTTATTGCATTAATGTACTTGAATGTTTTGTTTTTGTTTTTAATTTCTATGTTTTTCCTAATCCTGTCGTATGAGTTTCTCGACATAGGGGTATTAGTCATCCCCTGTTTGCCGGGCCTGTTTGCAATGTGATACTCCCTCAAACCAGTGAACAGGGAACCGTGAACAGGGACCCGTTCGCGAAACTCAGTCGTAAATCTACGTGCAATACTATGCAATGCCCTGAGTGGGACCAAGTTCTCCAACGCACTGTGTACACTGGTATATAAAAAGTCTATTACTTAGGACATCACGTATGAGTTTAGTAAACACGTAGTGTTACGCATGAGTTTGGCGAACGGCCAACCGGGGGATGTCCTGTTGCTATGGGGCGGGAGCCAACTCGAATATTATTTCCCTTAGTTAACTTGTACAAATAGTTTCGGCTCTTTCAAACGTTCCATCCCACGTTTAGCAGGGGGAGGTGGCGATAGGCCCCGTAAGCATCCGTAGTCTTCATTTTTTTAAATTTGAGACCTATAACATTTGACTTCAAACGTTTTGTAGTAAAGAACTGTAAGAAAAGCCTTGACATTTCTGAAACCGATCACCTGGGTTTCGTGATCACCTGGCTTGAATGACCCGCATCAACAATCGACCACACCAAATTTCCCATGTCCATGCACCATGTTTACCCCATTGACCTTGTTTTGACCTTGATGACCCCCGATGACCTTTGTTCACTACCAATACAAACTCGGTCTTCGTTCGGTCAAGGGCACCCACCCACCAAGTTTCAGGACCGTGCGACCCTCGGTCTCCGAGAAAATAGGCGCGGTCAAACACACAGAAAAGTAGACAGACACCGGTTAATTAAATATATAGAATAATCACATTAAGCGTAGGATTTTATGCTCATGCCAGATTTTGCATTTGTGTTTTAGCTATTCCTAACATTATACTGCAATATGATCACATAGAAACTTGCCCAAATTTCACTGGCGAAGGTTTTAACTTGATGGGAGACATGGTTTGTTAGTACTTTAGATGTGGCTACCTGTAAATGACCCGCAATATGAATACCCATCTCGGTTACTCTAGGGAAATCTTGCCATTATCACCACGTTTGTTTGGAAAAAACTTTAAACTAAAATACTTTGCTTTTTAAAAAACAAAACACCAACAACTTTTGCTTTATAATACAAGGTCATAAATGCTACTTTGAATTGCTTGTATATAATTTTCATGCGATCTCATCATATTGTTCTTTCAATGGGCAAACAACCCTCTAGGCCCTATATTGAAACTTTAAGATCTATTAACACTCATTGGCAGTAATATACACTGTCCCAAGCAAAACTCTACACTCAAACTAAAAATTATAAAAAATATAAAATTTTCATTTTTGCCAGGTTTTTTTGGCTTTATTTTATTTGTTAGACAAGATCTAAGCTAAATCCTCCTTTTATTCCAATCCATTAATGGACCTCGAGGCGGAGAATACGTCAGTTGACCACAAAGGATAAACTACCACTGGGGCCCAGTTTTTAACTCAATGTTCAAGAAACTAAAGGTATAAGCCGTGTAGCATCATTGTGGGATTAAACCCTTTTCAAACAAAAGAATAAATTGTACAGATCAGCGTGAATATATTATCATGCAACGAACTACTAGTAATCATATCTTATTTTTCAGTGAAAGCACCAGAAATTATGCTGTGGTGGAATGGGGGACTCACTCTCGGGGGGGGGGACAATAATCAAGAAAAATTCGTGAAATTTCGGGAATTTTTTTACTGCTGGAAACTAATGTAACGGTCTACAAATCTGTTGAGGAACAAATGTGTGGACAACGCTCTAATGTGGAGGGACAATTTACCATTCCCCTATTCCCCACTGCCTCCAGGATGCCAGGGAGGAATATGATGAAGAAAGCAGTGTTCAACAAAGAGCAATAAAGGAAAGGCTGGTTGGTGGTCAAAGGTCTCAGTTTACTTTCAACAAGGGTGTTTTTATGATTCTACCTTCTGCTGAAACCTGGAGTAAAGCTGAGACAACAAGACTGTTTGGAATTTAATTTCACAATGCTACATGTATTTATTAGCAATTGCGACATTATAAAGTTATAAATTATGTTATATCACAAGAAGCAGCATTTTATACCAACTTTTATTTTAATTTTCAATAAAGAATGTCTTGAAGGTGATTTTCAATGGCAAATCTGTTGATATCTAAAAATTTGTACCTACATTTTTGGCCAAAAAATTAATATTTGATTGTATAGATTTTTTGGGACAGTCTGTAGTCCTTGTTGACTTAAATAGCCACAAACGATATTTTTGTTACAACCAGCCAGTTGTTTGGTCTTGTTTTTTGTCTCTTTGAACGTATTATTGCCAAAAAGTGGACATTCTTGTCAAATTTTCTCGAAACTTTGAATCTTTTTACCAAACAATGAACACAATTATGCACCTTTTTGCCCCTTATGTGGAATTACTTTTGCGTACCGGTGTAAAGCCATATATATTCCCGGCTGGAGCCACAGTCCGGGCTCCATAGACGATAACGGAATAGAGCGTGAAATTAATGTTGCGTGAGAGTCAAGTGAATTGAGTGCAGACTCTATTCTTTACCGTTGTAGCCGGACTATGAGTACGCCGGACTATAATTACTTCTACACCGGCCAGGTTAAGTTCGAAATGGGTGAGGGATTTTAATGAAGACGCTTCATTTTGGGCAATTCTTGGTAGAATGTCTGCAAAATAATGTACTTGAAATGCACTATCAGTGATCCAAATGAAAGCGTAGACATTTTTAAAGCGTAAAGGGGCATTTTCTGATCGTTGCACCGTCCTTTTGTTAATGAGCAAATGTTGCTATCAATGGACAGGAATTACAAAATTGTTGTTTTCTTGCAGGAGCAATCAAATCTGCATACGCACATTATACTGTAAATTATAGGTCAACGGTTCAGATGACATAAATACGTCAACCCTTTTAGTGTCAATCACGCGACGAGGCTGTGGATCACGACATGCTCCTTTCATAACAACTTTACCTGTCATTAAGTGTAAGCCGTTAAGTAACCTTAAATATCTAAAAAGCAGCCTGATTTTATGGTTTCACACCACTAAATACTGGTCCCATTCGTTCCTGTACAAAATGGGCGAGATGAAAACGTCATTTTCTCCTCAATGAAACATCTCAGACCTTAAAGCTAACATTCTGCTTGAAGATCATCATATCTCCTACTCAATCAATAATGAAATTAGGGTAGTTATCCCCAAAATTTTCGAGCGACTGGACCGTGAAGACTAGCATGCACCGTGGACCCTGGAGGTCAGAGTACTTTTTCAGTCAGGTGTTCCCTGTAAGAATACGGTTAAAATCATGATTTGCAACCCAGGTCTCGCAATTTCTCTCAGTTTCTAGGGTATACTTAGGAGAGGGTCACCAAAAAAAAAAAAAAACCTCGTTTGCAGTGGGGGCTGGACTTACCTGTTTCTCATGTTATTTACTGGTGTGAATCCTATAGAGACCTCATATTTCTAAATTAATGCATTTCATGTCTATTTGAAACCTCCTTCACATGTTGTGATCATTCATGAGAAGATTTGTTTTTTTTTTTAATTAAGTGAGCAACAAAATAGTATTGCCCTAAAATATCCATATTGTGCTATCTAATGAAGATTTCTTAGATAGGGCTCACCAAAAACACTTTCTGTTTCCATTGCTTTAAAGCATATATCAGAAATAAAATAACTTACTCTTTGCTCCTTATAGCGCCTGTTTAGGTTTCACACCACTAATACTGGTCCCATTCGTTCCTGTACAAAATGGCGAGATGAAAACGTCATTTTCTCCTCAATGAAACATCTCAGACCTTAAAGCTAACATTCTGCTTGAAGATCATCATATCTCCTACTCAATCAATAATGAAATTAGGGTAGTTATCCCCAAAATTTTCGAGCGACTGGACCGTGAAGACTAGCATGCACCGTGGACCCTGGAGGTCAGAGCACTTTTTTAGTCAGGTGTTCCCTGTAAGAATGCGGTTAAAATCGGTTTGTCGGATCAAAATAACATATCAATGACAACCTTTTTTTGATATTCCTACAGATTTTATACTTAATATTGATAGCAACCATGATTTGCAACCCAGGTCTCGCAATTTCTCTCAGTTTTTAGGCGTAATACACTTAGGCTAGGGCACCAAAAAAAAAAAAAACCTCGTTTGCAGTGGGGGCTGGACTTACCTGTTTCTCATGTTATTAACTAATGTGTGAATCCTTATGTCCTATTTTAAGCATTGAAGACCCACCTTTACAGTTTAATTGGAATCTGTTTAAGTTAAGGCCTTCTGTTGGTCTCCATTGAGATGTGGTTAAGTGTCTTTGTGTTGTTTTAAGGTTTTAAAAGTCTGTTGGTGTAACAGATTATTTTAAATGCAACATCTCAAATGGCCTAAAAAGTGATTTCAATCCTGTTTGTCAACCCTTGATATGTATTTAATATCTTAAAAATATATCGCGCACTGGCAGACATTCTGTGAGCCACTTCGTGCAAAAGTTGAGGGCAAAATCATTGGTTGTTATTCGTGAAGAGTACACTAATCTTTTCTCGGATTTGCCGATGCACTATGCCATAAACGAATACATGGTACTTCGATTCCGTACAGGTGGAGCTTCAAGCAGAATTTAATTTAAATTTGAATTTTGATAAACCAAAGAATGCTAAGAAAGTGTATTCTCTCCTGTTTTGAATGATGTACTTTTTTTGGAGTGGTGGAGTATAATTTATGGGTGTCTTCACATGTTCCTTAAGCAAGTTCATATGAAAAAAGAGGATGGTCCTTGCATACAGTATGAGAAGCCTGTTGAAAAATGTGGTTCTTTGTTCATTTGTGCCTTGCAGTTGTTTTGTATCTGAATGAACAGAACTCATCTCAACTTGACTATAATACAGTTTGGTCCTCAGCTAGTGGAGGTGGCGGCCCGGGGCAAGATGTTACAGTGCACCCACAGCGCAATTTTTAATAATTGCTATACTCTACAACTACGTTTAGCGATCACACTACACGAACATTTCTCATTTACATCTCTGCGCTCTCTTCAGGTGGTAATCATGATAGTTTTTTTTTTTTTTTTTTAAGCACGTTTATTCTTCGTCGCCAAAACACACTTATATTGCATTTTTTTTCCTTTTAAGTCATTATTCACGCGCCTCCTGAGGTGCCCCCATTCCCCCTAGCTACTTCACTCACTGTTTGTCCTTGAGGTTAGGTTTGTGATCTTGCAGTGTACGTCAGGGTATACTGGTTAACATGTTGCAACATATTGTAGATTTTTTTATATTTTAAAAGTAACCAATCACGGGGAAGTACCTATTCAGGTCATGTCTTTTGGGGGTTTTTAAGCAAGGTGGCCATTGGTATGTTCATTTTTCCAGATTTTGTAATTAGGCTTCCAGAATTTTTAATGCAAGACACAAAATGAAATATGCATATATTTAGAGTGCAGCATTTTTTTGGGTGTAAGTTGTCGACCAAATATGGCTTTGTTTCGTGAAATGGCCTGCTTGATAGTTTCTTTACTTAGCTTCAATTCAAAATGTGTTAAATAGCACCCAGGGTGGGGGTCGGGGGGGGGCGAAAAAGCTCGCCATAAACAAAACCCTGTTTAAGAGCAATTGTTTTTCTTTTAAGGTACAAAACTTTTTCTCCCATGCAGTGATATGTATAAAAATGCTTAAACTGACAATTTCAAAGGACCGCAACAGAATGTTATGCTTTTCATAAAGCCCATTTGATTAAAAAACATTTAGCAACTGATAGTTAGAGTTACCCAAGACAATGTACAATCATTCAATGGCCAAATCCTGTCTTTTGTTGTCCATACTGTATATTCAATTTATAGATAGAGGATTTTTTTTACCCTCTTAAAAAATGACTGAATTCTGAGACTAAGCTACTCCTAGAATTACCTAGCAGACATTCAATAATACACTAGAGACATGTGCCTTTTCAAAAAAGTCATTGCTAGAATGTTTCCCTTCTTAGTAGTTGCACCCGTTTTTGGCTGTCTGGCCCCAGAACTAATATTTGTGGTCGAAAACTAAATGATAATGGCACAGCAATGGAAAAAGTAATATTCTTATATAAAACCACTTTGAATGTGATTAAAGTTCACAAGATTACTGGTAATGATTGCAGTTTAACGTTGATATATTCTCACACCGAAGACTCCAAAATAACATGGATGTAGCATACAGTTGACCCAATAAAAAACTTTACCCAAATGTAAAGGGATATTTTCCGCAACTTTTGGTCTTTAAATTTGATATCATGTGGATTTTTTTTAAAACCCATCATGAAGAATGGGTAATTGAGCATCTTGGCTAAAAATTGCTCATTTTGGTTTAGTGGTCCTTCAAGATATAGTCCACACTGAACAATTACGTCCAACAAAACAACTTGTCCACGGAAGCATCATTTTCTAGGCATGGAAATCCCCAATGCCAAAATCGAGCAGACGTGTCCTACTCCCCCCCCCTCCCCCGACCTGACCCAGACAGAAAATTTGTATTTTAGCACAACTGCAGACTTGTCCTGGAGTAGTTTCATGATGGAATGATAAGTACAATTGTTTTGGCAACCAGCCTTTTCCTATCTCTGAAATCATAGTAGGCTTAGTACCATTCTGATATCTGTTTTGTAAGCGAATCCATTCCTATAAATTCATTGCATTAGTTTAAAATAATTTACAAAACAGACTATCATTTTATAACGATTTTTATTTAATCTAATGTTTTGGTTTTTTTCTTTCTTTTTTTTTTTGTTTGGTATTTTTGTTTTCATTCAAAATAGGCAACTTTTCTTTTGGCGAAGATAAATCGTAAATCAAATCCAGATGATGTTCCGCAAGGTTTAAATAGAATAAATACTGAGGTTCTGGACAACGCTTATTCTGTGTCCAGACGTTGATATGGTAGTACCCTCTAACACTGGATACAAAAGGTTATAGTTTTTTTTTCCCTGCTCTCCAACCCATTTTTGCACACTGCCAAATAGTATTTAATAAGAATCACCCTTTGCGCATAGTACGTTCCCTTGTTGAACATACTGGCGCGTTTGATGGGAGTTTCCGTAACCTGACCATCTGACACACTTTTTTTTTCTGACACACTTACGAATAACATTGCTTTATTTCCTGAAGGGTTTCCGAATTTATAAGTGTGTCAGGACAAAGTGTATCTAATGGAACAATGTTATGGCAAATCTTGTGTTTTGATTGTGTAATGTCAACTTCTGACAACAAATGTTTAGATATGCTCATTAAAACCACGCTTATTTATAAAAGGCATGCAACAAGTCCTTTATACATATGACTTGCTCAACACAGAATATGCTAATATTTTGAACATTAGATTTTTCGCACCACAGCTGCAAAAAACACTGAAGTTTTCGATTGTGTCGGCCAACTATTCCCATACATAAACACTACTTTTTTCAACGGGTCCTTTATTATATTGATCAAGATATGTTTTATCATTTGAAGATTAAATGTTTTCCAAAATAGAACACGTTAATATTTGACACATTTACATGTTGACAACCATGTAATACTACTACTTTCTTAGTGTCGGTTGCTTTATCAAGTTCCGCCCGGTCCTTACCGTTGCAACCGGTTTCTAATGTTATAAACTCAAAAACGGTATTAACACAAAACGTACCCACGCACGAGTTTTTGGAGAATCTAGGAAAGGTTCCGATGACCCCCCCCCCCAACCCCCATCCCGCTCTACCAAATCAACGTTTGCTTTAATTTTTTATTGTCATAAGAAACACATTTGAGATACTAACGAATACATTTCCTCGGCACTCTGCAAATATTCAAGA
Organism: Ophioderma brevispina; assembly: GCA_023653785.1. Taxonomy (NCBI): domain Eukaryota; kingdom Metazoa; phylum Echinodermata; class Ophiuroidea; order Amphilepidida; family Ophiodermatidae; genus Ophioderma; species Ophioderma brevispina. The sequence continues at coordinate 7,765 of JAMKCH010002210.1, read as the reverse complement.
TGACGTGTCGAAAAAGGTAAAATACTACCCTTATGATACCTGGTTACAGTAGAATCATTTTAAAATTTAACCAATGTTCAGTATTTTGATCTTGTTTCATTCAACATTCTTCCTTACAAGGAAAGAATTCTGGCAAAGGGAGAGCCATCCTGAACTGAAGTTCCTGAATCACTTCATGCCTTTTTTGCATGGAAAAGCTCAGAGCGATGTAGATGCACGTTCACCTGAGTGGTGGGGAGCGACACTAGATTTATCCGGTGCCACCTCCAGTGTTGTCAGCAGATCTTTTTAAAATGGTTAAGCATTCCCTGTCAAATGGCCGGGTTTCCGTTTTAGGTGGTCCTCCCTTGGATATATCGACTACCTCGGCACTTTCAAACCAGGATCTTATACCCATCTTACAGCTGTTTTGGTAACCACGGATACCAAGCGGGGTGGTTACACCCCTTCAGAATAAGTTATAAAGAACCCGCTGCTTATGATATTATACCAGTGGATAATGTGGTACTCTTCTTTCCATTGATACCAAAATAAGTACCCACATACCTAGTATAGCGTCACAATGCCGCAGCAGTCGCGAGTCGGCTAAATTGACATTTCCCAATTTTGCGCTGTATAAAAAGTTGGAAATCCGATTCATGCGGTTTTCAGCACCAAAATGATGGCAAATGATGTTTACATAAACACAGCAGTTTTAGAGCATACTGCTGCATATTATTTCAAAATGCACCTAAAAATATCCTTGGGTGGCAACCGCCCCCTCCCCGTTGCCCTTCGACTTGACGGATACCCTTACCCCTGTGAAGGTGCTACCTTCACATTGTTTAGATAAAATGAAAGAAGGGATGAGAGAAAAAATTACCTAGAAGCTGTTTACGCAAGTTTTTGACATTTTAGCTCACCGGAGTAAATTTCACTAGGGGTGGTAACACCCCCACCGGTAAGACGAGAGCTAAATGTGGTAGCAGAATTCCTCAGACGGCAGAGGGTCCAGATTGTTTCATACAAGTCCAATGAGTTTAACCGGTCCATCGCAATAACTAGCGGAAATCCGACTAAAACGATGAGCGCGAAATGCGTGGAATAAAAAAAAAAAAAATGTGGAAATGCATTTAGCTTATGAACTCAAAGAAACTATGTACATCCATATACTACATTTTCTCGAAAGTCTACACTAAACAGCCGACTGTGCGTTTACATCAGTATAGCAACAAAAAAGATCAGGAATATTTGTTCGAGGTCACCCTGTACAGGTCATGGTGCCGATATTACACTTATAAATCCGCACGATATTCAATGTAAAGGCTTTAAATATCAAGTCGGAATTTTGATGCACGTATAGAAATTACAGAATCAGATACAAAAAGTTAATGCCTGTCTTTAACCACCCGATTACAAGCCAACCACTTGCAGTTATGTTGGCACATGCCAGTAAAAAAATACAAAACGAATTTTGATGAATTTTTTCGATGTTTCTGAGCAGCAAAATCGCTGCTTGTCCCTAAGCCATACCCGTGCCCAGTTTATGGAGCGGTCAATTACTTCAGTAAACGGGAGGTAACCCCAATGCAAAGAGAGTCCAGAAATAACATTTGCGGAGATGATACGTGGCCGGAAGTCAGCGCCGGTACGGTTGTAGTTTTTTTTTGGGGGGGGGGGGCGCTGGACAGACAGGTGGATGGTGAATGTATCCCCCAACGTACTTTTTGGGATATGCTTTCCACATCAGGCCCCCTCCTGACCTTGACGAGGATGCGTGCACGCTCCTGATATGGGGTGTATTTTCAAACTGAGGATAGCAGGCAGATGGACGCCATCCAATCAGGTGACCGCCAATATTCTTAACAACACATTCGACGCATGGGATCAGTTTCCGTCACTTGGAACAACCAACTTCAAAACTAATTGTTACAGGAAAGGTGGCGAGCAGGCAGTCCGGCCTCTTGTCTTATAATGTTTGCGTAGAGGCCTCCGGTTCCACAATGAGGACCTTCCACCTCGCTTTGAGACGTGTGAGCCCTGACTGAGCTCAGTATGTTGGACTGCCAAGAAAACTGTTGGCGGTGGCCTGTGGCCGCAGATGTTCCAGGCCTGTCAATTGAAGAGGCCTACCTCCGTTTTACAAGAGACGAGATTTACATCTTGCCCGGGCTGGAATGTTAGCGAAAAAAAACCTATATCCTCCAAACAAGTTTTTTACCGAGATTTCTCACAGCTAGGCAGTCTGACTGAAAGGTCATGTGTCAGGAGAGGGCTCTTAAATCATACCTTAAACGTACCGAGAAAGACCGGGGAGGACATTAAGAGACACTGGAACATTGAAAAATAGTGCGCCCTTAAGATTTTCAAACTTGATACTCTTTGAATGGTTGTAAAGTGTTTCTATATACATTACCCTCATTTGAATGATTAAAGCCCAAATAAGCGCCCTTCTGGGTAAACGGAACGTTTTATAATGAAAAGACTCCGGGGTCATTTATTCAGCAGGCGACGAAATGTGTTATAACACAAAGAACACACGCCGATTCCCATGGCATTCACCCTGTTTAAAAAGAATGTGACGGGAGAGTGGTTTTAATATCAATGAGTATGAGGCTATGATAGGTCATCCCTGTAATATAAACACCAAAGTTACGAACAACATAAAGTTGCCCTCAAATAACCTGGATGTCTGTAGCCCTCTTATTAATGCCCTTACCTGTTTTGGTATGCTATTTTTTGAGGTGTAACAAATATCGGTACACAAGCACCAAGATCGGATGACTTTATTTTGAAACAAACTTTCTGTATAATATAATGAAGCTCATGCTGTTTAGGTCTGGTTAAAAAAATTTTTCACAATGACTTAACCAAATGAAAGAATTTCGTGAGTTAGAAATGCTGTCATTTGAAATAATTTATCGGCTGTGTCAGGTTGCGGACATTCAAAGTGACTTTTGACTCTAGATTTTATGGTTGTCCGCCGGGCAACGTAGAATCATTTTTGGTGGTCCGGCGCGCAATTTGGTTGTCCCGGGCGAACGGACAACCGCTATTTCGAACGCTGAATGTTCCTATGTCTGGGCTCATGATACCCGTTCCCAATCCGCATCCTTGGTGCTCTATTCTGAGCTGCCTTGTCTGGACATCCCGGTTGGTCGACTCCCACAGCGCTCCAAACGGTGTATCTGAAGGGTATTGCAATGCGGGGGCAGATGGCTATTGCGTCTATCACGCATCCTATATTTCTGGCATTTAGCCACAAGTAACTACGTACCTTCAGAGCTTTAATCACCGCTGAATGTATTATTTTAAATTTACTACACTTGCAGTGAGGTAATCTGTGCAATTTTCTGCCTTCTACCTATTTGGCAGCCACCATTTGGGCCGCCATCTTGGACTGTAGGTGTGGCAAAAAAATCAAATATTAGAATTAATGACCATTACAGAGGCAACTATAAATTTATAAGGTTTGATATCAATACCAAGTTTCTTTAATTCCTGATTTGGCGGCCATTGGGAGCCATCTTGGGATGTTAGATATGAAAAAAATCAAATACTGTAGAAACTAAATGCCAATGACGAGGCAACTATATCTAAATTTAAATTAAAATTAGGTTAAAAACGCGTGTTTTTTTGTTTTTTGATTTCTTTAATTTTCCAAAATTTGAGGCGGCCCATTTTGGGTGGCCATCTGGATTTATAGATATGAAAAAAATCCAAGACTAGAAACAATGCTAATGACGAGGCAACTATATTTAAATTTTACTTTTTTCCAATTTATTACATGTTGATATTAATACCATGTGCTTTCATTTTCCTATTTTGAGCGGCCATTTTGGCGACATCTTGGATTTCTAGATATTGCAAAAAATCCAAATACGAGCAATTAGCTGCCAAAGACCAAGAAATGTGAACATAGAAAACGGAGTTAGTCAGTTAGATACGGTGTGGTAGGAGATTATAGTCATCCGGACTCAAAGTCCGCTACAACTAGTATGGTTGGTGTGTATTCCCGTAGATTTTCATGACTAAAATTTAATTTGTTGTTATTGGGTTTCAATGGCCTAGACTCAGAAATGACGGGGTTCAAATTTTGGAACTGCTGGAACAAAATTTAAACTCGATCGAGTCAAATTGTATTTTGAAGGTTCTAACCTTTAGTTAAAGAGTATAGCCCCATAATGTTAAAGGTCACCTGAGGGAAAATACTCCAATGTTGTTGAAAGTAGTGGCAAACTTCCAATCGTCGCCGCATCACATACTGGGTCGTATTACACATTTTTGAGGTTTTGCGAAATTCCGCCTACTGACTTAGTTCACGAGCTTCTTGCATCCACAAAGTCAAATGTGGGATGCCTACATTAATAGTTATAATTACTGATTTTGGACACTTTAATCACAAATCAACAATTCCGTGTTTCACATCTGTCGTATTTTAAAATCGCCATTCATTTACACGGGTTTGACGATAGCGTTCTATTTTGCCGATCTCAAAAAAACGGATTTCACGAACAGTCTATTTTGACGTATTTCCATCGTAAGTAGTAAACAAGCTTGTCACATAGTGATCTATTTACGTACATTGAAAAACAACGCTGTAATATGCGTTGATTTGCAAATACATTATTTGTGATTTCACATACAGACTTATAACTTTGTACTACTTAAGTAATATAATTGCATTTTAAGTTGGATTTATGGTTTATATTGGACTTTAAAATGTTTTCTTCAAGAGAGTAAAGTCTAGATGTTTTTTTATGCTTCGTTTGACCGTAGAGACATGAAATGTTGCGATAGATTTTGAATTGCGATTTTCTCGGAAAACGTGTTTGTAAACTACGACAGTATGTGATGTGGGCGACGAATGTCACACTGAACAGAAAATGCATTTTTACTGATTTGGTGATATCACCATTGAAACATGCAGGGGAAATTTTTGGTGACCCCCCCCCCCCCCCATAGCCACGTAGACCCTTGCTGCATGTTGCATTGTTATTAACCGACCAAATGTCCAACACTGATAATACATATTTTGATCTAATACAAACAACTTGTCACCAGTTTCAACCAAAATCTGAGCATGGGTAAATTTACTGTTTTCTAATCTTTATAATGAAGTACATTAAAACACAATTATGTGTATATTACAAATTCGTTCCCATGTCAGAACATCCCCACATGAGAAAAGAGGGGGGGGGGGGGGCAGCGTTTGCAAATGTGAAACACACAATTTTCTGACAGTCTGGGTCCATTGAATGCAAAAGAGCAAAAGACAATCAATTTTAGCACAAAAATCCTACGGGAAACTGTTTCATTTTTTTAATAAAGCGTCTTAGTATAAAACCATGCGCAAGATGCACTAGTTGACTGAAAGGTTTAAGAAGTGCTTTAGGTCAATTTCAGGGTGCTGATTTCAAAAAGACCAATACAAAAATAGGTTTATCAATGAAAATAAATAATTTGAGGTAATAGAGGTCCTGGAGGATGGGCTTGCCTTGATCATTGTGCGTGTAAGGTTTGCCATAAAACTGGGCCATTGCAATTAAGGGCATTGACAATTAGATTGAAAATCAAATATAAACTTCTTAGGTTGTGATAGTAAGCGTTAAGAATTGTTTACTTTTTCTGCTCAAACTATTAGCTTTATGTGAGGAGATTGGAGTTTCAAGCTGAGAAGAATCGTAGGTTTTTATCAGTTCCAGGAAGATCATGTGTGTTTATCATACTAAAGGTAATTATCATTTCATGTTTACCAAAGTTAAGAGTAAATGAAAGAAAACTGTCAGAAAACTGTTTTTCGTGTCTACGTATTTATTTAAATGCTTTTTTATTTTGGTTTTTCTTTCCAATTACGAGATTAATCAAATAATGGCTCAGCACTATATTAAAGTGGGTCGGATAACAGCCGGGTTAAAGCATTCCCTCTAAAATGAATCTTACCATCAAACATGCGTTTACTGACAGGAATAAAAAATGAGATTATAGTTACCAGATGATAGGGCAGAGAAGGTAACATCCATATAGGCATTCAGGGGGCTTGACTTGTTTCCCCTACTTTCTAGCAGCATTTTTAGACACTCAAAACTATTCCTTATTTTGATCCTATGAGTTTCCACCATAATTTGCAACCACTTTTTTAACCAAATCGGAGTCAACTTTAAAAATTTGAACCCCTGTCAACGGAAACTTGACCCTTTTTATTGAATGTTTTGCTGTTTTAGATCAACTCTTAACTTTCGACGTTGTAGATCTAACTGACTATACCTTTTCCTGAATCCTTGTGGTGTAGACAATAACCATGTGTACTTTTCATTTCATCACTATTGGATCATTTAAAAATTTGTACCCCTGTACAAACTTGTCTTGGCCCCCTCTCCTTAATAGGCACCATTTGTGACCCTTAAGAATTATGTTTTTCAGTGGTCCCTGTCAGTCTGTCAAAATCACTCAAACCTTTTGTCTTTGTTACAAATGTCTGCTGCTCCGGGGCTAAAATGTGTAAGGTGAAAACTGCCAATAATATTCACCACGTTGGTGCTTACCATGGCTAGCTCTTTAATCAGGTAGTACCAAACGCCACCTTTAATCATTTAACTTTAGAGTATTTTTCATCATTTTATATAAAAATCAAACCCCTTTAATATCTTGAACTTTTATGTGACTTTAAATGTTCTTGGAGATGTGCATACTTGTATCAGATTAAAAAGCTACATTTATCATAAATCAGGTAGTATCCCTTTAAAGCAAAGAATTTCACCCACTTCCATCCAACTTATCAATTTTGCATGCAGCATATCTGCACTCAGCAGTCCACCCTCGAATTTGACCTAAAGCAACCTCTCAAATCTTTTAGTGTATCTTGAGTAGGGGTCAACCTTATTTTGAGCCTTTTAATAATCCTGACTGATCCGCCTACTATATATTAGGGAGATTCAATTGGGTGTTTGTTAGTGTGATAGCTATATTAAAAAAATATGAGTAAGCACCGATACTAAAACAGCATTCCTACCGAGGCCAGAACTTCAATGCACTCATTTTTTGTGTAGACCATTATTTTGGACAGACTTCTACTTTAAGACAAGTCGATCGTATTTGCAGTTACATACTTTGTTGTCATGACAAACTTTATATGGCCATTTTCCTGAAATTGTCAGATTTAGCCTTTAAAGTGTGCATTTCGTGATTCCATCACCTTCTGTTTTATCATTGTTCACGAGATATCCTTGAGAAAAGCTTATTCCCAAAAATTTTCACCCCCGCCCCATGTGCCCACTCGTGCTGTAATTTCTGTATCACACATTATACGGCCGAAAATACAAAATTGCTAATTTAATATTCAAATTAAATTTCGCAAACTTAATGCTATAAATTCCAGTACTGATTTAATTCTCAACTTTTTTTAAGGAGTCGGGGGACGAGGCTGTGGATCACGAAAATGCCTTTAAAGAGTTTGGAGAATTGAATTGATATGTTTTTGCAATAACGTGTTATGGCTCTAACTTTTCCTTTCAAGGTAAAAACTTTTTCACCAGTTTATTTGTGAAGTTTTTCAACCTCTGACACCTTTTATTCGCATATTTTCGTCCATCACCCTTTTATTATTCGTAATTATTAATTGTTGTTGTTTTTTTTCAGGAGAAAATGGTCCCTACCTGGATAGATTACGTAGGAAACAATAGAGGTGGCCGATTACGACGGGATAATGAGATTTATATACATCTCCTGTCGATCTTGCATCACGTGACAGGACGCTATACTATAATTACCTATATTAAATTGGGGA
>JAMKCH010002209.1:0-37506 GCA_023653785.1 Ophioderma brevispina | reverse complement strand
GCCATTCCCTCAATTCTAAAAGAGGCCACAGGCCCGAAAACGCCCCGAAGCGGCCAAAAACACGCCCCGATTTAGGGTTACGCTCTATCGAGACTTGTCCCATATCCATCCCTACCCCACTAACCAAATTTCATTCAGACGGTACGATCAAAAATGAAGCCCTGATAGTCGTCCACCATACGAAACGAGATTCGCCCATCATTGATAAACACCTCGCTGCGCTAGAAAGCGGCGAGGTTGAACATTCACACTTTTTGACTTTTTCTTATATTTCGAAAACGTAAGCTCTATTTTAAACTAGAATTTCGCGGTTCTCGGCTTTCAAAGAATATAAACTGTCGGCCGCCCAATGACCTTTGACAATGGCACGGGAATTTTGATCTCATCAAATATGAGGATCACATGGTGCACATATGACAAAAGTGTGGTTTAATGAACTTCAAGTTTTGAATTTCGATCAATTTTACATTTTTAGCCCATTTTCAAAACTTGACCTCACATGACCTTGACCTTTTCAACATGACCTTGACTCATCAACATATGAGGGATCCCATTGTGCACCTATGACAGAAGTTTGGTTCCAATTGAAGTTAACAACTTTTCAATTGAGGTCTTTAAAAAAAAAACAATTTGTGACACACACAAACACCCACACAGTACCACGGCACAACGAGATTGCTAAGTGGTCCTGCCAGCTTGGCTGGCGGCCCACAAAAATGAAAAAAACGTTCCTTAGACCCAATTTGTCTTGTTTTCTAAAAAAATAACATAAGAAATCATGAACATTGTTTTTGTTATGCTGTCTGCAAATTTTGGGGCAAATCATTTAGTATTTCTCAAAATATGGAAAAGTTTTACATAATCTGATGTCACCATCGGGTTATAGTCCAATTTTTCTTTCTAGAAATGTATAATTTTACATAAAATAATCAAATATTTGCCTACGTACAAACCAAAAATAGATACTCCGAAATCAAGGTTTAAACACTATCCTTAAATATAAGTCCCCGGAGGAGGGGCGGCCCCAAGGAAGGACATGGAAGAGGCAAGTGATGGAGGAGAGTAGGAGATAGAGTGGGCTGAGGAAGGGGATGAGGAGGAATCAGAAGAGGAGCGAGGGGGTTAGGGCAGAGGAAGGGGGTTAGGGGTTAAGGGCGGTTATGGTAGGGTTAGGTGAATCCGGATAGGTCCCATGGGGTTAATTAAACCCCAGGGATTAAAGCTGAACTTACACCGGATTGTTACATATAAAATGAACACCAATTTAGTCTTACGTCCAAGGGCCCCTCACCGGCGGAAATTCATGACATGCTACCTTCAGTTAAATTGTCCTTTGCGAAAAAAGACACGTTACCACAAAACCAATTGCAATGAATACGGCAAGGCAAGATAGGTATTCGTGATTAATTTAAATATTCTGAAATCATAACAATTACAAATACATACTTATTCAGGAATTGCAACAGGTTCCGTTATCATGGGACGAAGAAGAAAAATCAAGAATTAGTGCTCTTCATAGAAAGCACAACATAAACAGGACACAAACAAGGGAGAAAAAACATTTTGGCAAGGGAAGCCTTTGAAGTTTGTCAATACAAGGCATCACAAGAACCGAACAGGTTTGTATATTTTGCATTAAAGGGAATTTAATTGAAGGGAAGATTTTCTTTTTCCTAAATTGTTTAATTCCATGTTAACAAGTTGTGCCAAACTAAGTATTCAATCTAAAAAGAAAAACATTTGTAAAAGGGACTGGGGGTTAATGGGTATTGTGCGTAAATCACACTGTCGCTCACCATGCAATTTCCGAACCCTTAAGGAAAACTATTTGAGTATGACAAGAAATCTCGACTCTCGCTGGGCTCAAACCAGGGTCGCTCGGTCATCTTATACTCTGCCGACGGTTCGGCGCCTTAGACGCTCGGCCACCTCACCCTCCCAGGTTTGTGGTTCCGACTAAAATTAAGACCAGGGTGGTTGGAGGCACATAGTGCCTGTCCTAAATCTTATTTTCTACTCTCCCAACAACAAAATTTCTAGCTTAGTCACAATTTTCATGCTAGTCCTGTCACCGAATCTCGTGGGCTCGAAACAGGGCCGCCCCCTCGGTCAATTTAATACTCTGCCGACGGTTCGGACGCCTTAGACGTCGGCGGCAGCCCGCCCTCCGCAGGGTGGTGTTCTGACTAAAACTTAAGACGGGGTTGTGGAGGCCACATAGTTGCCTGTCTCCAAATCGTATTTTATACTCTCCCAACAACAAAATTTCTAGCTTGTCACATTTTTCATGCAGTCCTGTCGCCAGCTTTTTTCAGGGGGTGGTGTCAAGTCTAAAACAAAGACGGTTAACAAGCTGGGGGTCATCAAAACAATCGGAAGTGCATCCATTCACGGCACAGTCAAAGGGGCTGAATTCATGGCGGGAAAATAGGCGAGGAAGCCGTGGTCACGATACCATACATTGTGGTTTTATCTAAGAGTAAAATGACATAGGTAAATTTCAGCCCTTTAGTTTTCCTGAGAGGTAGGAAATCGGATTCGTGTATAGTTTAAATCACCTAGATTGATTCCAATCAAGGCTTCCCGGACAGGATGGCAAGGGGGCGTTGCCGCCTGCGAAACTTTTGTTTTTGGAAGCTCCAAAATATATAAGTTTAGGCACCTTTTTGGTCTAAAACTTCTTAACAATCACTATCAGGCATTCAGAAAAGAGGACCTCGACTGAAACAAAATTGAGTTGCAGTGTTTACAACCATAGGTCTGAGAAAAAGATGAGCCATTCCACTTATGAATCGAGTAAAGCATACGTTGATCCAGGGCCGTATGAAGCAGGGGAGGGAGAGGAGGATGAAAAAATGCCCACGATGGTTAAAAAAGCAGACAAAATGGACCAACATTGTAATTTTTATCCCGCTTTTCAAGGCCGTTACCAATTTTGACCAAAGATGTGGCCAAATTAACATAAAGTGGGCCATTATTCAGGTCAGACAGAGAAAGGGGGAGCGAAATATATGAAAATCCTGTTAAAAGCCGTTGCTAACCCAATTTATTTGGAAATAAGGAATGGTAGAAGATACCAAATGGGGACAATAGTGGATTTGTACCACATTTGTATTTGCAGCTCTATAAGAACTTGGTCAGGTTTGGGGTCTTAAATCCTTTAAAATGCAGCCTTGATTTATTGAAAAAGTGGGATCAAAACTGGCAATCTTGCCTTATCTCTACTATTGTGAGAAGTTGTGACGAGAAGTTATTTCACTAGCACAGTTCAGTTTAGTTCAGGTTATTTATTTACACATCAAAATTTAAAATACATTAGTAAAATACACAATATAATACAAATGTTGGTGAGATAGTCAATAGAGCCAAGCTCGGAATTGTGACTCACCCCTTTAAAAATGTAAAGGTGCAAAGACAAACTACAACATCAACTACCAGAATTGGTGCTGGCCAGACAGACAGGACAAGTGAGGAAGACTAAACATGTTGGCTAATGTAGGCAAGTAATATGATTTATTGATATTAAAATACCATAAGTATGTGCACCATAATATTGAAAATATATAAATTTGACCAAATTAAATGCATAAAGTATTACACAATGCCCTATTATAAGGCCAAGGAAAGTTGAGTCCTAGTTTCCTGTTGGAATTCCAAAAGTGATGAGGTCCGATTTCCATTATTTCATTATTACATCATTTCTTATTACTGCCATTCATCATTACCTCTCAAAGGGATTTGAATACAACTACTAAACCTTGTATTGGTTATTACTACAAGTGCCAATTAACAAAAAAAGGGGTATTTGTGATTTATTTATTCCAACGTTTAAAAATCAGGTCAAGCATTTTGCACCACAGTATTTATGAAAATGCGGGACAAAATCTGGAGAAATTCAATATTTATGGTACACCGCGACACCCCTCCAAAGGGAACTGCTTAAATGATCAGGACGGGATAATAGAATTTGCATATTTTGAGCAACTGAAATTTGTTTTTATTCTCACGTTTTCAAGGAAAAGAAATTTTTCCCACAAAATAATGAAATTTTTGCCACAGCGGCAATCTGACCGCGCGCTCCACAGGAAACTAAGAAGCAAATTCCTTGGCCATAGGAGGATAATTAATAAGTTATTGATAAGAACTTAACAGATGACGGGTATAATACTTTTTGCATAACGACTGTGTCTTTGAGTTTCTAATAAATCTTGTTCCATTCCACACTAGGGCCCCTGCATTCTAATAGTATTGCTGGCCAATCAGTTTTGCAATATGGGACGACTAAGTGTGAAGTTCTGGTACCATAACTATGAATTGTGCTACGACACAAAGAAATTAACAAAGTTGGATGGGAGGTTATTGTTAACAAAATTGTACTAAAAGTAGCCTTGCTGTAATTTATGGATTATCGTAAAAGTTAAGAGTTTTTAATTATGAAACAAAGGTGGGAGTGTTGCCCGCCAACTGGGGAGTTTGTACAGAGGTCTGATAATTTCTTTTGCTTAATATGGATACTAGAAGATTACAATTGTTAAGGCAACCCATATGAACAACAATAATTTAGATATGGTAATACAAGTGTCTTATATAGAGTGAGAACAAGGTATCACTAGTTAAGGTATGCTTTAACATATACAAAATTCAGTATAACTGCGACAAATGTAGATACATGTGTTGTATGTACTCAAATCAAAGATAAGATCAATTAAACGCCGAGAAATTCAAGAAGAGTTTTGAATGGGAAGTTTAATCAATTTTAATGTTCAAATCGGGCAAGATTAAAGTGTACTATGCGGTTTTAAACAACATATAATTGGTTTTGCTAATATTAAGAGGTAGTTTGTTCCATTTAAAACCAAACTTGAATTCTAGTCAAGCTCTTCATCGAACGAAATTTTCAAGACGGTCGATATTACGTTCCAGAAAGAAGATGTGGTATCATCGGCATTATCAAAGACTTTTATAGGAAGAGTATATGATATCGTTAAGGTAAATAATAAAAGCAAAGGCCAAAGAATTGAGCCTTGGGGCACACCATCAGTTAATTGTTTTACCACTGTTTAAGAGTCCACGCCGTTAAAAGAAACATATTGAGTTCTATCAGTAAGATAACTCCTGAACCAATCGAAGGCAATGCCCCTAACACCATTAATGCATTATTTGTCAAGAAGAATGGGGTGATTTATGGTGTCGAATGCCTTCAAGAGCAAGGGAATATCCCTAGTGTATGGAGTTTATTATCGAGCTCAGTTGCAATTTCGTTATATGCTTCAAATACAGCCATATATGTTGAGTAAGTCTTCTGAAACCAAATTGTCTTTGATGTAAAAGGTTGTTATGAGAAATAAAGTTAAAAAAGCCTTACATGAATAATACGCTCAAACAATTTAGAAAACGCGGTAGAAACAGAGATTGGGTGATAAGACCCAAATGGTCAGAAGTTCCAGATTTAAAGATTGTACAACTTAGCCCAATTTTAAGTGTTGTAGGAAAAACCCATGTAATTGACGATCCTATATATATAAACAAGTGGAGAGGTAATAGTGTCAATAACAGATTAATTATACCAGCTTTAATCATCATGACCGGGGCTGGAGTAGAATTAAGATACAATTACAAATATCTTATAAACTTCATTAACATCAGTAGGAGGCATAAATAAAGATTAACGGGTGATTGTGTACGATTAAGTAGTCATGAAAATCGCATTGGTTTCAGGAATTTTGTCAGAAAATTAGAACCCAATATTTGTAAAATAAGCATTAACGCTATCAGCAATAATTTTAGGATCAAACTCTTCGGTATTATTAATATAAAAGTTGTTTGAGATGTATGCATTTTGTGAACGACCCATAAGTTTATTAAGTTATTCCAAGTTTGTTTGAGATTATGCTTGTACTCATTTATTTTGTCAGTAAAGTACTGTTTTTTAGCCGTTCTTATTAATGAGGTTAGTGTGTTACGGTATCGTGAAAGTTTTGTTTTTGTTATTAATGTAGGTGTTGAGATGTTTTCTATAGGATTGTTTTTACGATTAATAGATTTAATATGGTATTTGAGATCCAGGCTTGCGAGGAGTGCGCTTGTTTTGGAATAATCCGACGGACAGAGCGTAGTGGAAAAACAAGAGTTATAAATATTACTAAATTATTCACCAAAAGTGTTGTATGCTGCATTAGGGTCATTCCATGTCACTGGTAGACCATTTTCCCAGTTAAACTAATGAATTCTATTTCTAAATAAATTAATATTGCCTTGGCTATATGACGGAATGTGTTGCTGTGGTTGTTGTGCTTGATGCAAGTGTGTTGTAAATTGAAAGAAGGGATAATGATCGGTTTATATCGGTAATAAAAATACCAGAATAGATTGATGGGTTAATCCATTAGCTAAAAATATTATGCGTGTTGGCTGTAAATGAGAAGAAAAATATTATGCAATAGAACACATTTAATAATTCATTAACATAATTATCAGTATTTGCAATCTAAAAGAGTAAAATTAAAAGTCACCAGCGAGATAACATTTGTTGTTTTCATTAGAAATCTTTGTCACCAATGCGATTGCAAGGGTTCGGTACTGGCCGATAGCTACAACGCACTTATGACTTACTGGTGTTACATTTCCCTTAAACTTCTCAGAAGCAGCTTGTAGGAAGCACATGTACATCCTTAAAGAAAAATATGGAACATTGGCCAAGGAAGACGAAAAATTAAAAAATTTGCAACGAAACCATAGAGAGTCCAAGATGAAAATGAGTTATTCCAACATTTCAAAATCTGACACCAAGTGTCCTAAAGCTGTATTGAATTGATGAACATTATGCCGAATATGATTTTCAACAAATTACAGCTGAAGAGAATTATCAGTAACAGAAACTTTGGAAACACAATAAATGCAATGCGTATATGAGGAGCCAATTGTGTTTAACACAGATATAAACAATCAAAACAATTGCAAGAAACGTTGCAAACAACTAGATGCCATATCCTCTCATAGACGCAAATGTGCGCACACTTTGCAGGAGAAAGCTAGGAAGGGGGGTCATAAGTAAAGAGTACAGATCATGGTTGGAGTCAATTTATGCACCATTGGGAGAAATGATTTCTTTATTGTGAGGCCCAGTTTTAAAATGGGAAGAATACTGGAGACAGAAGATAGCATGATGAAAGGGTGAGGAGGAAGCAAGGGGAGAGCCCTTAAGAAGAAGTTGCCGTTGATGATGACCAACAGGATTACACAGTAAATAACTTGAGAAACAGGTAAGTCCAGCCCCCACTGCAAAATGAAGGTGTTTTTTTTTTTTGGTGAACCTAGCCTAAGTATACCCTAAAAAACTGGAGGGAAATTGCGAGACTTGGGTGCAATCCATGGTTGCTATCAATAGTTAAGTATAAATCTGTAGGAATATCAAAAAAAGGTTGTCATTGATATGTTATTTTGATCCGACAAACCAATTTTAACCGTATTCTTACAGGGAACGCCTGACTGAAAAAGTGCTCTGACCTTCAGGGTCCACGGTGCATGCTAGTCTTCACGGTCCAGTAGCTCGAAAATTTTGGGGATAACTACCCTAATTTCATGATTGATTGGTTAGGAGATATGATGACCTTCAAGCAGAATGTTAGCTTTAAGGGCTGAGATGATACATTGAGGAAAAAATGACGTTTTCATCTCGGCCATTTTGTACAGGAACGAATGGGACCAGCATTTAGTGGTGTGAAACCAACAGCGTTACAGATGATGATGACTGGGCTGACGATACAGATGAGGTACTGACAGTGTTGCTGCTTTCAAAAAACCACAACCAGTCACCTCAACGCCTGTCAAGCATTCAGGGAAACAGTAAAGTCTGTGGACATACAGTGATCCATATGAATTGCAGTATCTGAGAGAACATGGTGCCTTTGTGCCTGGGATGAGCTTCAGGCTTGTCCAAAAGCTAGCACAAACAAAGACGAAGAAAAAATGGTCAACACAAGCTGGCTAGAAATGCTGAGCAGAACAGGAAGATAAAGGTCACCACAAGAAAAAACAAAAAGGCAAGTTTTCAGTGCTTTTAGAAAAAAAGAAAAAACATCTACAAATAGTCAATAAATAATCCCAAGTGTAACTGCAAAGTAAGTATGGTATCGCTCCACAGATTTAAATGTGATTGTGTATTACTCTCATCAATCAGTAAACTGCATTGTCTCTACTTAATGCTGTGGCACGACATGGATGTAAATGAACTTTCCATTATTTACTAGTATTGTCTTGTAAAGAAGAGCTAAAGATTTTTTTCAAATTCCTAAAAATTGACAATTTACTACAGATCAGCATTATACAGCCCCGAGAATACTACAGAGAAAGACACTGAACTAGAATTAATATTGCAATTGCAAAGAACTATACAGATAAGCAGAGAGTGCCAGCCACACATCTGCTGGTCTTCATGATCGCTGAAGAATCCAGGAGTGCCAAACCGTACGCCTTGCCAGTCAGGTTCGTGACAATAAGAACGGTATCTGACAACAAAATCAGGGACCTAAAAGAAGAGTTGCAAGAAAAAATGACACAACTTGGAATGACAGTTGTGGGTAGGTGTATTGATTCTAATTAATTTTCTTCGATTCTGCTTCAATGTTATGATCCTCTAGGAGGTAATATTTTGTTAAAATTTTTGTATCAACTCAACTTAAGACTTAGTTGATTTAGCGACTACTGAAGATATTGAGACAGAGAATCGATTTCAGTCAAGTCTCAAGCTGTGAATGACTCGCTTTGAGTCTTGGAAGCTAAAATGACTTAGCTTGATTCTTGACTTGATTGTCGGACTACACTTTATAAAAACTTTGCTGAAATTACTATTTTTCCTTAATTGTGAGGCTGCCCTTTACATCTTGCAGACATTTGTGCCGCAAATCAAAGTGTTAACATAGCATAGGCCTATGATTAGGCATGCATCCATGCATCAAAGCAGATGTAGTGTTCCTGTTGAAAGCCCCATTGAGTAGAAATCAACATTATGCTACCCCTAATGTAAACAGCCTTGCATTTTCTGAACGATTCAACCTGGTACTTGAGCCTTGACTCTTGAACCTAGATGCTTGAACCAACTTGACTGTCGTGATTCAAGTTTTTGGGGTGTTTCCTTTTCTGACATACTTCTCTGACACCCTATGAATTTGGAAACCTTAATGGACCTTAACAGAATAAACCACACGGTTTATGTGGTTTATTCCGTTAAGGTTTCAGAATTCATAGGGTGTCAGAAAAGTATGTCAGAAAAGGGTGTCACCTTATGGAAATACCCAAGTTTTTGACCCCAAATGACCCCACTCAAGACTGACAGCTCAGGGTTGGCTTTCAGCCAGTCAAAACCTCTTCTGATGGAGGTTTTAACCAGAAAGCAGTTTAGACCAGGAAAAGAATGGTTTTAACCAGACAATAGTCAGAAACATGTGGGGGCATGAGTCTTAATGAGAAAGTCTTTTAAAGAAATTCAAATGCTTGAGATAAAAACTAAATTGGGACTGAATTTTAAATTAAGGTAGTACTCCTGGTCGTATGGAAGAGCTTTTAAGGGGAGTTGTTAATGGCATTTACTACTGCTAACCAAGGACAAAGCAGATGTCCAAGGAGAGCTGTAAAGGTCATGACATACTACCAAGCGATTTTGACACCGAGAGATTTTTTGTAACGTAACACCCCGTCTCTCACTCGCTGAGCATGAAATTGATAGATCGGTCATCACTTGGTTGTTGAACGTCAAGCTTATTGCCAGTTGACTTCAGTGCAACTTTGGAACGACTGTCGCTTATCACGTGATCATGTAG
The DNA here is from genome assembly GCA_023653785.1 of Ophioderma brevispina. Classification (NCBI taxonomy): domain Eukaryota; kingdom Metazoa; phylum Echinodermata; class Ophiuroidea; order Amphilepidida; family Ophiodermatidae; genus Ophioderma; species Ophioderma brevispina. The sequence continues at coordinate 27,688 of JAMKCH010002209.1, read as the reverse complement.
AGTCGCCGGCAACATTTGCATGTAATACTCGGTTGTCAAAATAGCTCAGAGTGACTGTTTTTTTTTTTTTTTTGTCGTGCGAAAGGTAGTATGTCACAGCCTTTAATCACTCTCCTAAGAAGTACTTAAGGAGAGATGTAGTTATAAATTTAGTCCCTGATTATACTTTCACACAAGCAGTTTCTTCATGGAAGTACCTTTTGAAGTATGAGTACCTGCAAAGGTACTAACACTGCATGCAAATAAGCTGTTTGGTTTTAGATAGAGGCCTGCCAGTTTTGTTTTTTACAATTTGGTCAAACAACTGCTATATTAAGGGTTTTGAGTAATGCTCATTTCAAAAATCAATGCTTAAAAATGAACAAAAACGGGGGGTAAACAACAACGGAATGTTTAGCGCGCTATGTTGACAAAATTGTCACCCACTATTATAGGCAACCAGTGGTTAGGATCAACCACAATGGAAAATGTTTTTTTGGTTTTTTGTCATTGAATGTATGTATACTAAATAAATTGAAATGAAAAAGGCACTTGTAGAGGTACTCAGGGGTAGCTTTGGGGCTACTTGACTATTTGGTAAAGTCGTTGAAGTTTTAAAGAAAGTGAAATGTGACTTTTTGTTGAGATTTCTGTACATAATTAGGTTTTGACCACTTTTATGCAGTAAAAACCTCTCAGATAAAACCAGGTTTAAACCAATTTTATCTTTATGGTTAAAACCGTCCGACCATTGACAGTCTGCAGCTCGTCCAAAACAACCAACCCCAAACCCAAAATGATTCGACCTGACATTTTGATGATTTGATTGGAACATAACTGGGCATCATGATTTCTGTTTGTAAAAATGGTACAATAGTAACATTACACACAGGGGTTGAAAAAAATTTAATTTCCCAAGAAGATAGTCGCATTTCTCACAGATTTCCCACTACATCTTATGTATAAATTTCCCTCCAACTGGCCAAATTTCCCTCCAAATGGCCACCTTTCCTGGGAAGGAGCTTCCCAAATTCCCCGTTTTTGAGCCATGATTACACATGAGTGTTCCTTTCTTGTTGACACACTGTGAATGTTATCAAGCTCAGCATCCAGGTGGAAAAAGAAGTCAATCCATAATCCAGACCAGCATCACAACAGTGAACGTAGAAACCAGATACCTCAGATTATAGTCTTCTTTCTCTGGTTGTGTTTTTTTTTAATACACTTATGTAGCCCTCTGGCAAATCAAGATGCAGGCAGGCAGTGCTTCTCCCCATACTTTTTTGTGTGACTAATTATGGGTTCATGCATTTTGGCATGAACAAATAATTTTCGTACCCAAAATCATTGAAGGAACCCCTAGTTACCAAATGTTCTGCTAATTATCTTATAAACAGAGTAAATAGCAATTCAACCTGAAATGCATCTTTTCTGACCACTTTTTGGCATTTATTACCTCACGTCATACTGTCATGTAAAGTGTCACACATGGTCATGTGAAGTGTCATAAGCATTGTCATGTAAGTGGGCAATACATGGTCCTGGCACTGTTGGCATATATGGGTTACACGTGAATATATTTTACAAACAAGTATATGCTGAATATAGAACTTTCACATTGAGTGGTTTAGGAAAACATATCTTTTCTTTATACTTCTTCAAGGTGCTTATTCCGATCGATGTCGGACTTGCCCGACGTATTTTTATCCCATTTCAGGTCATGAAAGGCCATATTTTTTCTCATTCTCTGAAATTTCAACTTCGTTTCAAAGATAGGGAAAACAGCTTTTCATATGGTTAACCATAGGATTAGCACAGATACTATAAACTGTGTAGTGGACAGATCGTAACAACCTGGCCCATTGTCCATTTCATAACAATAAAAACTGCAAGACTGTTTCTCACAAAACTTGACAGTCAGTGTAAGCTAGTGATAGTCTTTCATATCGAGTACAGATCATGATTACACAAAAATCGCACAGGCGCCTTGCGGATATCTTGCTTGGCTTTGCAGTTGGAATGAGGAATGAGGGAAAGAAAAAAAACCTCCATTAGGTTTTGTAGCACTTCAATTACGCTTTTAAGTATTCTTTATCTTGTTGTTATTTTTGTTATTATAGTAAATCATCATCACTCACCACAATTGTAACTTAACACCTTGTTTTTCTTGTTTAAGAATTCCAAGTTCACACCTTCACACCCTGATAGAAAGACAGGTGCTTGTTCCAATCTGTCTTGGGCCCCCCCTGATTTAACTCGGAAGTACAATCAATTTTGATATCGATAGTTTTCTCATTGTCGTCCTGATTTCAGCTTTCAATCCATTTCTTCTCAATAGTAGCTAAAAAAAGCTCCCGTTTTAGTGGTTAACCATCATATAGCACCAGTAGTGATAGGGGCGTTGCACTAGCATTATCGCGCCTAGCATAAACTGCAGTTGTTTCCATGGTACTTGATGGCCAGATGTACAAGTGTCAGGCTCTCATACTCAAGTAGAGAACCGATAGACAAAATCGAACAAGCACCTTTATATTAACGATGTGTAAATTGTATGGCAGGGTCATTGGCACTTCACTGGGTTTTTATGCAGTAAGTATATTTTTGGCACCTAAAATGCATTGTTAGTTAGGCTGTTGTATTCCCTTAATCGCATATTTGGATAAAACTATTTATGGATCAACAAATTCTGACCATTGCTGACAACCAGTGGGGCAGCTGTGGTTTGGGATGTGCACTCCTTGGTTAGTGTGGCATGGCAGTTTCACCTAGGGGAGTTTTGAGTATGCCGATTAAATAAAATTGTGGGAAGCAACATGTTGCCTAATTAGTGATTCCACTTCTTACTGATCCATCCATGTAAAATTACACTCCTCAATAATGTGGCTATTTTCTCATATCACAAAGGATATACTCTCCGTCATAATTCATTTTCTCTGCGTCAAGACTACGCCAGCATTCCTGCCAGAAAGAACCATGACAACGCGTAAAGGAAATACATAGTCTGCGCGTTACATGCAGCAACTTCGCGCACGTATGTAGACGCCTATTTCAGAAAAGGAACTGTGACGGCGACTATAATACCGTTGCACCAGGGCAAGTTGTTCACAAAAATAAATCATTCTTATTATAAAATGAATCCTTCCTTACCATTCTTAATTTCCTTTTCTTGTTCTCTGATGCCTCGGTTGCCTGCAGCTCTTTGTCAAGCACATCCATACGTTTTTGGAACTGTTAAAAATTAATTTAATATCATACAGTGACGGTCAAATAAAGTTTTCCACTTAAAGCAATAATAGCACATTTTTTGAAGAGTGCCCCAAATTCCCCAAAATTTTGAGATTTTTACACGGTTGCATTGTAACTGGCTAGTAAACTATACCTGTGAATGGTTAAGTTCGAAAATGTCTATGTGTTGCAAACGAAGGAATTTTGTAATTAGAATAATTAATATCGGAAATCTCCGAAAATAATTCAACGGCTGTTAGAAACGGCCTTCCAATATGAAATAGCCGGGAAATAGTGCCATGTACATGTCTACGCTCATCCATTAGTTGTTTTATTGGTTCCAGGTCGTTTTCTTGAGGTGGCACTATTTCATCATGGACAGACATAAACTTAGCATTTCCAGCCCTGCCGTTAAGGACAGTGTCAACCCTGAGTTTCTGAGTATCTATTTTGGTTTGTAACTTTGCAAATATTTGATTATTGTATGTAAAAGTATACATTTCTAGAAAGAAATTGGAAGATGAACCCGATGGTGGCATCAGATTAATGTAAAACTTTCCGTATTTCAGGAAAAAATACTAAAAAAACATGATTTTGCCCCAAAATTTTCAGACAGCATAACAAAAACAATTTGAATTTTCATGATTTCTTATGTTATTTTTTAGAAAGAAGACAAATTTGTCTACGAACGTTTTTTCATTTTTTTTTAAACAGAGCTTACTTTTCGAAATATAAGGAAAATGTCAAAAAAGTGTGATTTTACTTTTCTTTTCCAAATTTGAGTATATATTGGAGAATATCTTTAGTTAGAAATCGAAAAATTAAAAATTGAGAAAACCGTTCCTGAGAGAAGACTGATTGCAATCGTAGGAGAGTTAAACCTTGTCTTTTACTTTGTGTTTTTGGAGTTATCTTGTCTGAAAATTTGCCAAATTTTGTGAAAATTTAACATTGAGAAAATCTGTGTTTTAGTAAAAAAGTGACTTTTCATGCCATTTCAAGCCGTCTCTTTCTCAAATAACTTTATCTTTGAACTTCAAAATTGAGTAAGTTGTGTAAGTGATGAAAATACATATTTATGCACTATTGAATCAAACATCTTTTGTCTCCAACTCCAGAAATCAAAAGAAATTGAAATTTCATCTGGTCTAAATTAGCGCCTTGTTTACATTTTCAAATATTGTTTTTCATTTTTTCAAGATGCGTTCGCGCAAAAGTATATTAAAACATGCGCACGCTTCATTACGCAGCCAAAATTCACTGCGCGACGCGATGCTGCGCCTTGCGCCTAATGGCATGTAATGTGCTTAAATTCCTGCCGTTAACACCATATGGTTTTTGTGACTTTAAATGATCAAATAGCTGTTTTAAATCAGCAAAAAAATACAGCTCAGGATTGTCTGCAGTGGATAACCATTGTTGGTAACGATAGAACACAGGTTGATGTTTAAAATGGTGCAAAAATCAGAAATTCATGTAAAAACAAAGCACTAGGTTAACACTGCCCTTAAGTACAATCTGGGATCTCAATTCTAATTACAAAATCGCTTATTTTAAGATAAATATGCATTTTTTAGCATTCTCCCTATCAGATATAGTTTCCTAGACAATTACCAACATAACTATGCAAAATATCAAATTTGAAAATTGGAGGCACCCTTCAAAAAATGTGCTGTTATTGCTTTAAAATAGATGGCGAGTGTTGTTAACCTTCATTAATGAAAAGATAAGAATCATGTCAAGCTTGTTAGTCTTTCTGAAATCACCATCATTTCATTATTTTAGGAAACCCTTCTCAGGTTGATCAGGGGACAATGACTGTGCCTAAAAGCTCTATTGTCTGTTAGATTATGACCTAACTTCTCAAGGATTACTCCATTCAAAATGATACAAATTACCATATGTAATAAAACCCATGGAGCATGACTGCAATTGTTGGTAAGGCATAAGAAAAAAATGTTTGTTTGGCGTAACCGCGACCGACCTAAAAAATGCCGACTCCAAGTTTTTTTATGCAATTAGCACAAAATTAAAAAAATATTCTGCCGACCGACCCATTATTTTTCATCCACAATTAAAAAAAAATTAACCAACACAACGATAACAAAACAAGACACAAGCCACTACAACAAGTAAAATAAAATCTTTGGGGGCTATGTCCTTGAAAAAAGCTTTAAATCGTAGCATTTTGTATTCATTTTAGAGAAACATTGAGAAAGCTCTAAAAAAAAATCTGACTCTGACCGACCCAGATCTTTTTTTCTTCTGTTACTTCCAAAGAAACTTTTTTTTATATGCCTAAAGGTCATTATAGTGTCATGCCGCTTACCCGCTTGCCCGCTCTGAGATGAAATTTACGTCACAACGCAATCATGTCAGAATCGCTCGCTGTGTCCCAAGCGGCAAAGCGTCAAGCCGATAACTCGATCTCCCTGCCTCTCGGGCTGCCCGCATTTCCAAAGCGGCAAATCGCATTGAGTTGACTTGAGTTCAACTTTAGGCGGTGCCGCTCGATGACGTAGTTCAAGCGATAGCGGCGCTTGACTTTAATAGATCAATCCTGCAAGCGGCGTACACCAAGCGGCTAGCCGCTAGCGGAAGCTCTCTACATGACACTATGTAATGACCTTAGGTAATTACATAGTGCCATGCCGCTTACCGCTTTGCCGCTCTGATGACGCAATTTACGTCACTACGTAATGATTTCAAATCGTTGCTGCGGTGAACCCAACGGGCAAAGCGTCAGGCCGATAAATCGAAGTCTCCTGCCGCTCTCGGGCTGGGCCCGCATTTCCTCAACGTGGCAAATCGCTTGGAGTTGACTTGAGTTTCACAACTTTTAGAGGCGGGTGCCCGCTCGATGACGTAGTTCAAGCGATAAAGACTCCCGCTTTACTATAATAGAATCAATCATCCTGCAAGCGTCGTACACCAAGCGGCTAGCCGCTGATCGGCAATCGGCATACCTAGTAATGACCTTAAGGTAATTACATAGTGCCATGCCGCTTACCACCTTTGCACGCGCGCTGATGAGAAATTACGTCCTCTACGCAATCATGTCCAGAATCGCTTATCGGTGACCCAATTGGGCCAAAGCGTCAAGCCGAAGACTCGATCCCCTGTCCTCTCCGGGCCTGCACCCCGCTTTTCCAAAGTCGGCAAATTGCATTGGAGTTGACTTGATTCAACTTTAGAGCGGTTTGCGCTTCGATGACGTATTCAAGTGGCGCGCCGCTTGACTATAATATATCAATCTCTGCAAGCGGCGTACACCAAGTGGCTAGCCGCGGAGCGGCAAGCGCCATGACACTATGTAATGACCTTAAAGGTAATTACATAGTGCCATGTCCGCTTACCACTTTGCGCCGCTCTGAGGATGAAATTTACGTTCACTACGAAATCATGTCAGAATCACTAGCGGTGACCCAAGTGCAAAGCGTCAAGCCGATAAACGATCCCCATGTCGCTGGGCTGCCGCTTTTCCCAAAGCGGCTGGCCAAATTTGCATTGAGTTGACTTGAGTCAACTTTAGAGCGGTTGCGCAGCGATTGACGTATTCAAGTGATCGCGCCGCCTTGACTATACTAGCTCATCAGGCAAAGCGGGAGGACACCAAGCGGATTGCCGCTGAGCGGTAAGCGGCATCAATGACACTCTGTAAGACCTTAAAACTCACTCTTCTTGAGACCTGGACAGTCTCCTCATCTTGTCTTTCTTTTCTTCCAGCTGTTTCCTCTTCTCAAGGTCCTGGGTTATTAAGATTGGTTTCCTTGATCTTCAAAGATAAGAAGTATCAAAACCTAAAAGAAAAGTAAAATACATAAGGTCCTCATCACTAGGATGGTAACATTGTATGTAAATAATAAGTTAACCATTTTTTTTAAAATAGTATATTTTAAAAGCTGCTTGAAATATTATACTGAGCTTCATTTAAATGCAAATATGTCTAATTGTATGATCCACATTTCGAAGGCGCACAACACTAAATCACTCCACATTGGGGAATGGTAGGTAGTCCGGTAAAATAACCAAAAACATTGTGTGAGATATTTTGCAATTCCCTTTGGGGACGGTTTCCAGTCGAGGTGGTATATTATTAATAAAAAGTGAAAGAGTTATAGTTGCTATAGTAAGATTATCACAAAACTTTGAAATGCGATTCTGTGTAGAAAGTAGGCCCTTGACTTCCGGTGCCTGGTCGAAAGCGGCTATGAGGCGTGACACGTCGGATCATAAATATGATGGTGCTGTTCATTAGCCCTTTTCTGAAATGATACTAGAATATATCAAAAATTGCAAATTCTTTGAAAAAGATTAGTTGTATTCTATAGGAAATGGTATCACAACATTTCAAAATTTGTCACGCCTAGTCAAATCAGAGACGCGATGTTGTGGTGTTTTTATGTGTTATTTCAATGGAGCATTTATTAGCAGTGTGCGCCCATATAAGTTACATGAAGCAATCAATTTACTTTGGTATTCATGATTTTGTAGGTGTCCATTTGTTTTGTTATTTTTTATTGATTTACAATTTAGAGACCAAGCCCAACAGTGGATATGTCCAACAGTGATTACCCTGAGACTCTTCTTGAAACTGAGCATGACTGTGATGTTGAAGCCAAAACTGTCTCCAAATGTGGTCGATTGTCGACCACATAACTAAAACACACACACACACCCGTCCTATGGGTCAACATAGTAAACATTTCTGCTTCTATTAACAGCTGGAATGATTAACTCAGAATTTGTAATCAAATGTTTGAGTGATATACTCTCATTTTTGGGAGTACAATTGTATGAAAAACCAGACCATGATCAGCTTACCCACCTTTAAGAGTGAGCAACAGTAAAATATCCAACATAAGCCTGCCATCTTACCTTAGGAGCCACATTGTAGTGCTTGGCTTTTGCCAATATGGTGATAAATCTCAAGCATCCACGGCGCCTCCCATAGAAGTCATCCTGAACAACTGCTTGATGCACACTGGCAACACTGATCTGACACCGTATGGAAATGATATACATATCAGGAACAGTAGTACAGATTACATCAACTGTAGGTAAGCAGTTATTCCACATCTTTCTTATTGCTGTTCAGGGATTTACTCAACCTTTGGGTAGATCTCTGAACAACTGCTTGATGCACTGGCAAACACTGCTGATCTGACACCTAGATTGGAATGATAAAAATACCAGGAACATTAGCAGATTTTACACCAACGTAGTTGAGGCAGAAATTCCAAATGCTTCTTATCACTGTTCGAGGATTTACTCAACCCTTGGGTACTATTATTGTGAACAGCAAGCACGAGCGTGACCACATTTTATACTCTAGCTGACTGTATATACAGCAGTCAAATATCAAATGGGTTGGCATTTAAATTCGCAGCTTAGTCTTCTCACATGACCAAAGGCAGTTCAAAGGTGCACAATACATTACACCTTACCCATCTAATAAGATTTTATATAAAACCCTAAACACCCCCTCTATAGTGTGCTTACACTTTCTGACCAAACTGAAAGTTCATTTGCAAAAGTAACTGGCCATTTGAAAAATTTTAAACGCAGGAGAATTACTATTATGGACGTAAATAGTACTGAGTCTGACCTCACTGTTTTCTAAAAAAAAAAAAAAAAAAACAGGGCGACCTTGCATGGTGCATTGAAAGAAACAGGAAATTTATCATGAGGAAAATAAAACCAAAATATCTGACTTGACCTCTAGCTTAAAAAACTATGACCCCCCCCCATCGGTGACGTTCAAGTAGGCCTCGCCCCTCAGGAAAATAGTAGTCCATGTTGGTGTAACCTCGGGGGGCCATATTTAACCAGAGCTGCTCATGGAAAGTATATATTTGTATACTATCAAAGTTAGCTTATGGTAGGGTTATGTAGTTAATGGGTATGATGTATGTTGTTTTTAAACTATAAAAATATATGTTCACATAAGATAGCTATCAGGCAACTTTTATTATGTTTTCAAGTACACTTAATGACCCAAGTTTCTTTCAAAAATGTTCATCATCTGATTTTAACAAAGTGTATTCTGACACTAAATCACACATGCCAAATCCAAAAAAAAATGATCAGATGTGGTTAAAGATATGTTTATCACTTCCAAATGTCTACTTACATTTTCATCGTATGATCAAATGATTGCCACAACACATGATGATTTAGTCCTGTCGTTAAAATGAAAGAGATTGTTGAGGAGACTACACATCCACCTGGTAGCAATCTCTGCCAGGGCTGTCTTAGCCTCCGCTGGAATCTCTAAACCAACCGATGAATCATGTCCTCATCCTTAGAGCCTGTCCTCTTCTCTCTTGGCCTTTTGTTTTTCTAATCTCTGCAGTAGAAAGAAAAGAAAGTTTTCAACCTCAAATATTTTTCATGTTTTAAAGGATGAATGTTCTAATATCTCTGCATGATTGGGTCGAAGAGAAAATACCAGTAGCTTCCCACATGCATTGCTCAATTGGAAGTTTGTGTACAGGTTGCCATGTGGTGTGAGAGGATGAACGCTCTTAAAGGCAAGTTTGTGATCAGTACTGTCAAATTAACCATGTTTCATCACTACCGAACCACCTCAGTACCTGTACAAAACCTCCATTGGACGCATGCTTTGGAAGGCTATTGAAATCTTCTCTTTTGGGTGCCACTCAGTGAAAAGGAAATTTTGAATTGTGTAACTAACCATTAACAACTTGCCCAGTATATTTAATCAAAAAGTGCTATGGCTGAAATCACCCACACCCCGAGCTTACATGGTTACCAACTGTGTGACATGATCTGATCCCACTAGGCAAAGAAGCATTTTGAGAATTGAGTCATTACCAAATGTCCATAATCAAGAGTGCTATTGCTGAAGTTCCCACACCCCTAGCTTACTTGGTTACAAACTAACTACTGTGGACATGATCTGATCTGGAAGCCAAGGAGCAATCTTGAAATCTGATTATTACCATTAATCAACTTTGCCCAGTAATCAAGAGTGGTATTGCTGAAATATCCGCAACACCCAATCTTACTTGGTGACCACTACTGTGTGGATATGATCGGATCCACTAAAGCCAAAGGAAGCAATTTTGATAATTTAGTTATTACCATTACAACTTGCCCAGTATCAAGATTGTCTATTGCTGAAATCCCCACACCCCCGAGCTAACATGGTTTCAACTACCTGTATACATGATATGACCACTCTCTGGGCCAAGACCAATTTCATGATCATGCTAAAAATTCCCACGTACTAGTGCTTTGTGGGGGGCAAAATGATGTGCAATCCATGGTTTTTATGTGTTTACGAATAGGATTTTGGTGGATTCACATGACGTCATTGAGGTGAACTTGCCAAAAACTGGGGCATTGTGGGATTTACTTCATATACCAAACCCCCCTTCTTAATAGTTTGGCACGCAGTGCCCTTAGTAATGCGTAGTCATGGTGTGGTCAAAACTTTTGGAGACTTTGTTTATAACGCATCTACAGAAAACATTTTTCAGACCAAAAATTATCTGGGTTCTGAGAAAATTTGAGCTTTCTTCTTGAAATACCAAATCAAATTTTGAGACAAAGTGAGAGAGGCTCTCACTTCTGTAACGCACTTTAAGGTTATTTCCAATACAATAGATCATAGAAAAGTAACAGAGTATTAAAGTAAACTTAGTAGTTTTATTGGTCTTGTGTGGCCTTACTCATTTATGGTGCTCCTCAAGAAATCTCCAGATAATGCCTGGTATTTTTCAGCAAAAACGTCTCATAGTTTCTTTCTCTTTAGCTTTCACTTCTTTTTTATACTGGAATAAATATACGAAAGTAGTGTTTGAGGGCAATCTATGATGATGTATCTATCATTTAATACTCATATAAGAATATGGAATGCTTCCACGAGTGAAGCTGCACAAATGTTGTCCATCTATATAATAATATGATCTCGTGTTTGTCCTGTTTGTGCGGCATGTGGTCCGGTGCGTATTCTCAGAATCTAGGACAATACATGATGATGACACTCACAGGGTCTCTTCAACTTTGGGGGAGGTCATGCTCACTGGGTAATCCTAGAGACCTTTTTTTTTTACCTTCCGCCCAAAAGACGAGGACCACCCAGGCGCGTATCATCTGTATGGTTTCACAGACATAATTGCATATTAACCAGCATTTTCAGTGGTCATTTGTTTTATTTGTTTGTTTTGTTTTGCAGGCGTGGCCTAGCAGTTAGGGTGGTTGCCTGTGGGGCAAATGACCAAAAATTTGCGGGTTTGAATGCCCAGTGGGGTCACTTGCTAGGATGTTTTGGGTTACTATCAATTCTGGATTGACTGTATGCAGCTATTGATTAACTACAGAATACAATCTCCTCTACGGTTCACTATATACAATACAATACCAATACAACGCATTTGATATAGCGCCTTCTCAAAAACAAGTCAAAGCGCTTACAAATAGAGAGTAATTACTATTTCAGCTAAACATGGTTGTATTACTATGAGATAAGTACTTAACATCGAAACTATAAAATAAAAAAATAAAAAAAAAAAAAAAAAGAAAACAGCTTGCATAATTAAATATCATGTAGGCAATAACAAAAACACATGAAGCACACAATCAAACTCTTAGGAAATAGATGAAATTTTAGAGTTTCTTAAAAAGTAACAATGGACTTGGAGTGGCGACAGAGATAGGCAAGAGTTCCATAGGCTAGGGGCCGCATTGCTGAACGCCCTTCACCCATGACCTTTTTGTGCGGGAAACAGTAAGGAGCGTGGAATTGGAATTTGGAATGGGGCAAATGATCATGAAAGCATCCCGTCTTTCGGAGGGTACGTTAAGCAGTCGGTCGGTGTACAGAGGTCACAACTGTACATAATCATCACAGTATGTCTAAATAAAAGTAAGGTGAAAACCTTGACTGTTCCCAATCCGCCCCCAGTCGCAAAAAGAAGACATTTTCAATGGATCCGTATCATGGAAGCCCTAGCCCAGGATCAGCGTACACAGTTGAATAAATCCTGACACCACCCAAGCCATCACCAATGACTGGTGGATACGCTAAGAAGATTTGCAAATGGCTTACCTGGATATCTTTTTCGGAGTCATCCTGTTCCCTTATCTATACCCAGGTGCAATAATCTTGAATAACTCGCAGAGAGACACCATGGTAAACTACGCAAGGTGACCCTCATGTCCGGGGCTCCTCTTCAACATGGCTACAAGTTCCTTCAGTTTGAGATCTGAGGAAAATTACACAACGGAAGATAAAGAAGTACAAAATAAAGCCCCCTGTGGAAGTTGTTTTAACCCTAATAACCTATACATCACACTTGACCTCTTACTTAATATACCATATCTTCTATATCACCCCGGGTCTATAAGCATGAATGCAATGAAACATTCCACTGAAAAGTCAAAAAGTATATTAATTTAACCAAAAGTTCATTCGACCTCTAGCAGTCCTATATCGCCTTGACCTGAAAAAATGTTATACCTTAAAGGGGACGTGTTCGATCGTACTGAACTTTGAGACTCTCAAATCCATTTCATTCCCAGATATAAACAAAAATCAACGAATTAGTGGTTAACCATCAAAATTAGGCCACAGTATTGAATAGGGCTTTGCAACATGCATTATTGTGTCTACCATCAGACTGCAAGATTGTTTCCCACGGGACTTGATGTGGTGCATGTGCAAGTGCCAGGTCTCTCATATCAAGCAGAGAACACACTACACCTTCATCGGATCAAGCCTTGAATATCAGTTAGATTAGGACACTCAATAACAACTCATACATTGTATTTGGCTATAGAAATGTCTAAAAGAGAAAAAGGTGAGTTTAATTGCTTAAAATGATTCAGTTGTAAAACAGGCTGAAATTTGGATTTGCCTCCTATACGAAATTAGAAAGTTCACAATTTGTACCAAGGAAAACATTTCTCAGCTAATCCTTTCAGATGGCGATTTTTTGATAGAAAGCTTTACATCAGGGCAAAATCAGAAATTTTCACATTTTTAGGGACACCTGTTATTGAAACCTTAAGGACCAACTCATGACATGCTATCATTATGCCATATTGGGTATAATCACAATTTACTATACTGTTGGGAACCAACAATCCAAATTCAAAAACACCTATGTTTTATAAATTCATTTATGAAGCTGATTTCCTTTCCAATGTTGACTGAATATATGCATTTCCCTTCTGAGAAAGTGGAATGCCCCAAATACCATAATAAACACCCAAAAAAGAGAATGGTTCCGACCAGTGGACCCCAGGTCACCCCTGTCGACCTTAGCTCTCCTCAATTCCGTTTGGCTCAAACCCACACGGACGCGTGAAAATATCATGCTGTTTCTCCTATGGGGCGGGCCCGGAAGCGGAAAGTCAACATTGGAACAGGAGGAAATCATGCTTCAGTTAAATGATTTTATAAAACATAATGTGTTTTTGATAAATCATTACACGAACTGATTTCCTTTACACACTGTGACTGAAATATGCATAACCCCCGTTGAATGACATTTCAATCAACATTCAGACTACGTCACTCAGTCGGAGGTGAGATGATATTTCAGAGCAGCCATAGGATGCAGTCAAAGGTAGACCAAAAACGCCAGAGCCCAAAAACACATGGAATGCGATGCTAAAAGTCAGGAAGCCAATAACTCGCCTAGACAGTGGGAGCATACACCAGGGGTGAGTAAGAGGACCAAGACTTTGTAATGTGATTAAAAGACTGGCCCAAAGTCTTTTTGGAGGATAGCCGAGCCGCGAACCCGCCGAGCAAGACCCCAAGCCTAAGAATAGGCGAGAGGTAGAGGCTCCGACAGAGACTGGGTGCGACGTAGGCCCTGGGCAAAGGGCCCGAAGCACCCCGCGGCAAAAGGAGGAGGAAAAGGGCCTCACAGCCTCGCGAACAACTGAGGATCGGGGAGGGAACCAGAGAAGCGCAGGGGACCCGCGTAAAGACGCGGGGCAAAGAGGGCCCAACCCCAAAAAACTGAGGAGCGGGCCCCTAGAGAGAGGGTCCGATCAGAGCACAACAGAAGAACCCCGGGGAGAGAGGCCCGGGGGTGATAAAGGTTGAGAGGAATGAATGAAGGCTAAAGCCCCCAGCCCCGTGGAGGGTGAGAGAAAGTCCGACCCTGACCCGGAGGAAGAAACTACAAGGAGAAGGAAATCTCCGAACTAATCCAGCCGGTAAAGGGGACCGAAAGAGTAACAAAGGAGAGGGCTAGAGCGACGCCGCACACAAGGACGATTGGGGGCCTCGGCCCAAGAGGCTCGCCGATAGAACGCGAGATATGGGTCAGAACGGCGCCTTGCAGGAGTCAATGGAAGGAACAAAAACGTAAACGAAGGGCGAACCGGAACACAACCTATTGCTGTGGTAGCTGAGCTGCGTGATAGTTGACCGAAAAGTCCAGACAGCGGATGATCGGAACAGCCAAACAAAGCCTTAAAATAAGCGAAAAGTCCCACCTCAGACGTCACAGTCAGGAGGTGGAGGGACGATTCAGGCCTCGACTGGAGGAAGACAGAACCACCGAGGAAAGAACGAGGCAGACCTCCGCAAAACCGAAGCGCGGCACCAGAACCGGGCAACGAAGCGCAGTCAAATGCTAGATTAATAATAAGCTAGCACTCCCCCAGATCGGCCAGAGTCAAAATGGCCCAAAAGTAGGACAAAGTGGGTAAACCACAGAGAAGTCCACCAGAGGGGAGAACCCAGAGGCTAGCTCTGCAGAAACACGAGTCGGCCCCGAGAGGCGACCGAGTCGAGAGCTCACTAACCGCTCGGGGAAGCCCGAGCAGGAATCAAACCAGTGGTGACTGTCAGCAGGGAACAGGTGACAAAGTCGTAGAAGGACAGAATGACCTAACAGGCGGAACTTCTGGACCAACCGACAAAACGGTATCGAGGAGGCAACAAGAAGCCGCCTTAGCGAACACCGGCTCCGGGCCAAAGGATGGCACCAAGAAGAGGCCCGTGGACAGCACAGCGCCTTCGACACAAGACTCCCGAGGCGACGAGGAGTGAAGAGAGCCACCGGAGAGGTGATACCCGAACGGGCGAGATACCGAAAAAAGGATCACCAACGCATCGAGAAAAGGGAGACCCACTAGTCAACCAAACTCGAGACGTGAAACATGGAGGAATGACTCACAACGCGGGATTACGCCCCAGAGACTTTCCCACCGGGAGCGAGAAGCTCCCAACCGACCGAAGTCGGAAGTGGGCAGGCAACCATGTCAAAGAGCTCCCAGGTCGTAAAGACAGGAGCCAGAGCCACCGAAACGTGCCCCCAGGACCACGAGGGTACTAAGGGGAAAGCACAAACACCAGTCGCACACGGCGGGAAGGGACAAAGACCAAGCCAACTGCCAGGACCAACTGAGAAAGCGCCAGTGAAGGCGAGTTCGGAGAACCCACCAAACAAGGGTACCCCGACGCGGGGAATCCTATAGCCAGCACAGTTGAGACAGATAGGCGTGGCCAAAGAAAACCCGCAAGAGAAGAGACGAACACGGAAAGCCTGAAAAAACCGCTGGAGAGGAGGGGGAAACCCCATAAGACAGACCCCGACGAATCGGGAGCACACCCTGGGCCTTTAGCCCGGGAACCGCGCTAGGCAGGACGAGCCCCACGCTAGGCCCGGACGAGCCCCAACCCTAGGCCGGAACAAGGCCCGACGCTAAGCCCGTTTGACGAGCCCAAAGAGGGGCATCGTCGAGCCGACCCAAAAACACGTGTCCAGGTTCCCCCCGAGGGAGACAGCGGACCAGGATAGCAGCTGGGAGCCAAAGGAATGTGTCCGAGAACTGTCAAGCCAGCCCCTAACTCCCGAACAAACGGAAGAAGGAATCCACGGTCAAGACACCGGACCCAACAGTAGGCGGGTCCAGGCGAAGTCGAAAGACCTCACGGGGTAGGAGTTAGGCCTGGGAGCGCGGGTAAGGTTAGGCAACAGAGCTAAACCCCCAGCGCACAGGACGAACAGCCCAGAGGGGGCGAGGGCAATCCACCTGGGTGGGAGCCAAGCCCCATGAGGGAACCCGAGCTCAGGTCAAGACTGAATACAAAGCCCGAGACCGGCAAGGCAGGCTAGGCCCCGAGGGCACCAGCCGGCATGTAGGCCGACGTCCCGCGCCCGCACAGAAGTGAGGACAGAGGGCAAGGAAGAAAAGCCAAGGCGCAACGATCAAGTTCCCCATACGGGGTGTAAGGCCAAGGGAGAAAGGCACATTAAAGCCCCTACCCCAGGCCTGAGCCGGCCCAGTGAAGCCCCTGGAGGGGCCACGCAACACCAGCATAGGCATAGGCCTCAAAAACCCCGAAGGGAGCCAAGGTAATACACCAAGCAGCAGGGCATCAGCCCTAGGCCAGGCCCGACAAGGGCCCAGCCAAGCTGCGTGGGAAGAACCAGGGCCAGCTACCCCGAATGGAGATGAAGGGTCTAAGTCGAGAAGCGAAGCTAAACGATGAGAGCCCCAAGGCCTAAGCCAAGGCGAAAGTCAAAAGACCGCCAAGGCTATAGGCAAGGACCCTCCGAGGAAGCCAGGGGCTAAAGACCAAAGACCAGTATCAAGCCGAGGCTAGAAACATGGTCTAGACCCCAATGGGGAACAGAGACTAACGCGAGACGGCAACTGTCACTAGGCCCGACTCGGAAGCGGCGCTAGGCCCCGCTGATCCCCAGGAGGGGAGCAGCGAAGCTGCATCATAGTTAGAGTCCAAGCTCCCCGAGGGAGACAAGCGGACCAGGCTAGGTCGCAGTAAGCCTAACAGCAGAGCCTAAGAGGCCAGGACAGATAAGGCCTAAATGGCCAGCGCCTAACCGACAGAGACCAGAGGCCTCAAGTCCCCGATGGTGCACAGGAGAGGGCCGGGACTAGCACCACGAAGGAGATAGGCTACCGGGACAGCAACAGTACAGCGCCAACGAAGGCAGCGACGGAAGCTCCGGCGACCCAGAGCTGAAAGCAATGAGAGTGCGCGCGAGCGACTGGACAGTAACATGTGCTCACGGCCGTTCTGCAGTACTTCTGTTGCTTGGCCTGAAGTGTATTCAGCTATGAATCGCACGTATTAATGACCCCTTACTAACCGTTTGACCGGTGTTAAGTTTGATTGACGCAGGACAGTATTTGCCATCACCCAGGCCGAGGCGGGATAGGCCCCACCCACCGGCACCGCCCCGAGGCAGCACACCGTAGGGGATTCACCCCGCATGCCGAAGACAGAGAAGTAACGTCAGAGAATGGACGCGGTAACCCAGGGATCTCACAAGGCTGAGAGGGCTTCACGCCAAAGGAAAGGCGACATGCCAGCCAGGAGTGAAGCCACTGAAGCTAGCCGCCCCGGAAGGGGCGCCCCGCCAAGAGCAGACTTGAGTGACCCAAGAGAACCACGAGACTACGGGCATTCCTGAAGGGATGCCCGAGAGCAAAGGCGGCGCGACATCAACAACCAAGGGAGACAGGTGCGGCGCCGAGAGTGGAAAGTCAACACCAGGGAAGGTGTGGACAAAAAGCACCCGAGCAACAGCCCCCGTAGATGGAGACCAGATGCTGTGGTAAGCCCGGAAATCACGGTCCAACAACGGCGATAAACGGGCCACCCGGAAAAATCAAGCCGATGAGGCGGATAAACAGGCACCATGCGCGTACCCTACGGGGAGGAGAAGCGGCAATAAGGATTTTTGAAAATGGTATCCAATCACACAAGCCCAATCACCTCCGGAGAGGTGAGACGCTAAAGGGAGTAGTACTCCAAGCCCGAAGGCGGGGAGAACAACCCGTAAAGTCCCGGAGCCACGAGCTATACACCCGCAGGCGAGGGACTTATAGCGCCAGAGGCTAAGCACGGCACGCAGCGCGCCCTGAAAGGGCATGCTGCAGCCCCTGCACCGGGTCCCCCGTGGAGGTAAGCCCCGAAGGTACCCCACGAGGGCGCCGGAAGAACGGCAAACCCACTGGGTGCACCGTAACGGCGGAACCGTTAGGCGGGGGGAACAAGCGCTGGACGAACCGCACCAGTAACCGACAACACGGAACCCCGCGAGGGAGCGGGGACCAACCTGGTGAGCGATGCGCGCCCCACCTAAGCCGTTGAAGGCCTGGTAGTCGAAGCAGCAGCACGAGCCAAGATTAACCCCGCTGGGGCTAGCAGGCTAGCAATGCGGTTATGCGAAGCAGGGGGGGGATGGGACCGTAGCGGGAACTAGCGCTGGACGAACCGCACCCAGTAACGCACACGGAAACCGCGTGAGCGGGGGGTCAACCTAGCGAAGCCCCGCGCGCCCCTCCTAGCCTGTGAAGGGCTGGTGAAGCACGCAGCACATGCCAGATTAACCCCGCGGGGGATACGGGCTAGCAATGCGGGGTGTGCCGTAACGGCTCGCTGAACTGAGCGGGGAACTAGGAAGACCGACGAACGCAACAGTAACTGCGCACGGTACCCTGCGTGAGAGGGGGCCAACCTAGCGAAGCGCCGCACGCCTCTCCTAGCCCGCGCAGGGCTGGTGAAGCATTGCAGCACGAGCCAGATTGATACCGCTTGACTAGCGACTAGCCCAAGCGGGGAGCAGTGAACATAATCGACACCCGCGGCGCCCCATAGCGGGGCGCGGAGGAAACCCACCTCATGGCTGGACGAATCAAGCCACGAGACCGGTACCACGGGCAGCGCTGTTGCAGAGTCCGAGGACTCCGAAACCACGAGCGCCGGGGGTCGATTATGGCGATGGATCGGCTCGAGAGAACCCGGGCGTCACCATAGCCAACTCACTGCTACCGGACGGACTGCAGCCGCCCAATCCCCTAGGGAAAGGGCACAGCAGACCACGCTAGCCTAGCCTGCACCGATAAAAGCAACGAGCTAAATCTGGCGAGCCAGCGACGGAAGCGTTGGTAGTCAGTCAAGCCCCCGAGGGAGGCGGCCCACTAGCATGCTCTGCTATATCGGGATGTCCGCAGCCGCCAAAAATCCCCGAGGGAAAAAAGGCCAGAGAGAACTCGCTAGCCTTGCCAACGGGAGAAGCCCCTAGGGCTACACCAGGCGAGCCAGCGGCCGGTTGCGTGGTAGCGGGCGGAAATCTCGAGAGAGAAACGCCCTCCTAACCCGCCATGAAGTAGCCAAAACTACAACATCTTTAGGTGCGCCCAAAGCAGGGGGCGCCTTGGGAAGAACCTAGGGACCGGAGCCGACAATACCACCCCCCCCTTTTTCCTAAGCGAAACATAGGCAGGGGGAAACTGTTTCCAATGGCGAACCATTGAAAAATGACGAGGGCCACCTGCACAAAGGACCGAGCACCAAAAAGGAGCAGCAAAACAGCGGAAGGAAGCAAAGGACCCGTAATGAACGCAACGGAGAAAGAGGGTTCGCGGGGCGCGCGCGGGGTGAAGGAGAGCCAGATGGGCGCGGTGTCGGAACGAAAACAACAAGAAAACCAAGGGTGGCCGGGGTAAAACCCGGCCCGCCAACACGGAGACAAAGATACCGTCGAGGTAACAAAGTCAACACGGAAATAATTTTCCAAAGTCAGTTTTCACATATTTATTAGAAATACCACAAGAATAAGAATAAAATAATTAAGACACACTCACCCCCAACAGAACTGTTTTATTGATAGTATGATAACTACAAGAAAACAGAAAAAGGCCAACACGAAGCAAGGCATTCCAAAGCACGCAACAGTGCGGCAATGGCTGCCTTTGTTACTTAGGTTTTACCGTCGACACAGATCACATTGGACCGCACCGGCGCAAACAAGGATACACAAGAAAAGCTCTCCGACGGGTGGTTGTTGTTGTAAAAGTCGCCGTTTATTCCGTCCGAAGGAGCGCTATAAATCCAGTATTAATCCAGTTATATATTCCAGCTAGATTATGGCTTATAGTTAGTAGGAGTAGTCCGTATGAGACGACAACTAGTCCCCAGTCTCAAAATCTCAGTTAATTTTGGCTGTAATATTGCAGAGCTACGGTAACACGAAGTCCGTTTGAGATAAAAGCCAAAACGGAATTGAGGGAAAGAGGCTAAGGTCGACAGGGTTTGACCTGGGTCACTGGTCGGACCATTCTCTTTTTTCGGGGTGTTATTATGGGGAATTTGGGGCATTCACCTTCTCAGAAGGGAAAATGCATTATATTTCAGTCAAATTGGTGTTTGTAAAGGATAACAGTTCAGTGTAATGATTTTTTACCCTTCCCCTATTCCCCATGCCTCCAAGATGCCAGGGAGGGAATATGATTGAAGAAGAAACGAAAGCAGTGTTCAACAAAGAGATAAAGGAATAAGGATGCGTTGGTGTTCAAAGGTCGTAGTTTACTTTCAACAAGGGGTTTTTATGTTCTTACCTCTGCTGGAAACTGGAGTAAAGCTATGTGATGAGACAAAAGAATTGTTTGAATGAATTTCCCAATGCTACATGGTATTTATAGCATTGCGACATTATAAAGTTATAAATTATGTGATATCACAAAAACAGCATGTTATACCTACTTTTTATTTTAAATTTTTTAATTAAAGAATGTCTGAAGGTGAAATTTCAATGGCAAATCTTTGATGATATCAGGATAGACGAAAAGGCCAACAGGTTTTGAACTTTTGTCTCAGATAAATAGCCATAACTCCTGAAACAAGACCACCCAAATAAACCAACTAAAAATCTCACGAAAGCTGGAACACTCCTAATAAAGAATCAGTAAACTGGCACTTGAGATGAACTTAAATTTTTGGCCCAAAAAATTAAATCTTGATGGTATAGTTTTTTTTGGGACAGTCTGTATTTCACAAAGTAGTGTAACCATTCATCCCCAAAAGTGGCACTCATGATAATTGTATTCTTTAAATCTGGGACACGGCGTACGCACAGAGAGAGAGAGCTGTACAAGCGTACATGCATTCTAGTACACACTAGTACACCGGCTCTTAGCTATGGGTTACCTAGTGAGGTTTGACCAATCTGTTGCTCTATACCATGGTCATCAGTGTGCCCACAGAGAGAGAGACACGCTTCCGTGAAAAACATACGCAACATATGCGGGGTTTTGGTTGTTCGTGTCCAGAATGCAAAATCGGATTATAGTACGAGTACCACTTATATTAGAAAAATTAATTGGGTAATGTGTAAAAAAATAAAAGGGACCAATGTTTAGGTTGTAATATGCAATTAGTATGAACTGTCTAATTTTAACATTTGCCAGTGTCATGATAGTTTGAAATAGCCTTTCAGTAAGTACTCAAATCTCAACTTTTATTTTTGGAGACAAAAATAAAAAAAATAAAAAAAATTTTATTAAAAATTCAAATTCAAAGTCTAAAATGCCCATATTTACTTTCAGTAGGTACATGATGATGTCCAAATTGTACTGTTGGGAATCGGAAGAACGAGAAAGAGTTACCTGCATCTTCGTCAATGCTGCATCCCTTTAGGCTAGTTTCACTGGGTGCATATCATGTGAAACGATTAAGACACTTATTATTATCTCTGTCCTCTGGCTGTTATTACCTGTCCTTCTCTCCTCCAATTACTCCTATCAGCTGGTCTCTCTCTCCAACTTCTTGGAAAACAGCTCCACTGGTTTCTCCCGGTCAGTTTCTTCTTCTTGTTGGCCTCCAGCTATCCTGCAACTTCTGCAGCTTGTCCTGGACTTCCTTCAACATGGCTCGCTTCTCTCCAAGCCTTCCATTGCCTTTCAGTCTCTCCCTCTGCTTCCTTGAGCTTCTCATTCTTGGGAGCCACAACTTTGGCCACTCTGAATTTTTTAAAAAAATGAAAAGTAACAGAACCGACGGCTTATCCATTAAAAAGTTTGCTAATGGTGAGATCAGTTCACTATTGTAAATTAAGCATCAACAGAATGACATGTACCTAACCAACGCCTATTGTGACTACTGTAAAGATGTTTGACACTTAAAAGTGTAGTGTCTGATTCTAAGCCCCACCCATCAACATTTTAGAATAAATATATACAGACATTGTATGTTAGGGTGCATCATATGCCCTCAATTGTCAATCAATTTTCTGGAACCTAGTCTTAATGTGCCACTTGTCAAAATAATAACCTCCACCAATTAAAAATTCATTCGGATGTCGCAAGTGGTGTCCACCATGAGCTCAAAGTTTTGTACACAAAGTCATTAGGATGTTTGAGTTTTTTTGACAAAACCAAACACATGATGACGATTCAGGTGATTTGGCCAGAAATCTCTCCAGAAGTTTATTATGAGGCTAGGTAAGCAATTTTCCAACAAATACAAACCAGTTCAACCTCAATGCCAGAAAAAATCATTTTATTCAAATATTTCAGTGGAGGCAAGGCAATACACAGAAAAACCAAAACATGACCCAGATAAGCTTGTAGCTATGTTACTGAGGTTTCCTTAAGGACAGTGTATTGTTGTAAGTCAAGCCATCATAGCGAGTTACATAATCAATACTCACTTACAAGAGTTATCTACTATTAACAAAAAAAGAAAGAAATGCCACCTGGCTTCCCAGTTGACCTAAATTGAGAGGACTAATAAGTTGCCTGCTATTATTGCCCGTACATTTGTACAACTATTTGATATAATTATGTAACTGGTTAAGGTTATATAGTTGAACTTACAACATAACTGTCCTCAAACTAACTTCAAAGTCTGTATATGGGTCATGTTGGCTAGTCAGTTTCTTGGCCTTGACTCCACTGAAATAAATTTATTAAAAAATATATTTTCTAGCCAATGAGGAGGAGTTGGATTGGTACTTCTTGTAAAATTGTTTTGCCTACTTATTAAGTACATCTTGGAGAATTTATGACCAAATCACACATGCACGATCACTGCTTTTTGTTGTTTTTGTCCAAAAAACAAAAAACTCCTATTGAACTTTGTGTACAAAACTTTAAGCTCCCAGTGGGCCCCACTTGCCGACATCCGAATGAATTTTAATTTGGTGGAGGTTATTATTTTGACCAAGTGGCACATTTAAGACTAGGTTCAAGAACATTGATTGACATGAGGGCTCTGAATGCACCTATTGTATGTTATAATTGGGCATACATGTACACCTTTAACAATGAACATGCTTATAGCCTCTGAAACACTGACGATTTCTTTCATTTTTAAAGCATCATGGGCGATAATTACTTGTAAAATAATGTACTTGTCATACGGATTACATAGCACGCACCCACTTGCATAGACCTTCGGCAGCTGTTGATGCTTGACGAATCTTTTCAGGTACAAATCCGGGTTGGGCACATACTTATTGCGAATGACTTTAATGATGTTTGGGTTAATATTGTCCTAGTCAAAAAGAAAAGAACACATAAGGAAATTAGTTTGAAAGAACAAAGGTTCCAACCCCAACACTTGTGCTCTTACCCACAAACAACATCAATGACATTAGCACCAAAAATACCACAATTTTGGTCATAATTTTGGAAATGCTTGCATGCAAAATTGTCCCTCAACAAAATTAAAACCTGAAATTGTGTTCCAGTGTGTCTAACACTACTAGTTCAGTCGTGAGGGAAGTTCAGGATCGAAATTAATTCCTCTGGTCGACAATTTTTATCTCTATCACATATCCAAAATCGGCCAAAATCGGCTTTGGGGAAGTTTTTTTATGAGCAACTTAAGATGTACTTTGATGTTAATTAGCGGAATAGAATTAAACAAAAACAAGCTGGGTTCAACGGTGGACGCGTATTGCACCACACAGAAAGCGAAGGCTTGAAACGCTAATACGCGGCGTCAAACGTAACGCGTTGCTGCGTTTTGTGAGCATTGGCGCAGGTTTATTTCATGACTGATATTCATACGCTGTGACTTTCGTAATCACATTGAAAGATGGGCATAAATTTATCATTCGAGCACAATAAATAAAGTCCACTGGCAATGTTTGTGTAAGTGTGTGTGTGTGTGTGTGTGTGCATGTGTGTAAGTGGTCAAAATGAGGTGGCAGTTATAACGTTTTAACGTAAAGTTGGGAAGAAAATTACAAATTTACAAAGATCTATGACCAGCTCCGTTGTTATGCGTTTGTTTATGTCATGCATCGTTTCTTTTCATATTAAAATGATAATTAACATGAAATTAAAAACATTTTTATTTATTTGTAATGGACATGTCAACATCGATAAAGTCGGCTTGCGAGCCATAAAATGAGGATTTTACCGCCACCTGAAAATCCCTTTGCCAAAGAATACAATTTTCAGGGTTGCAAAAAGCGCGGGAGCGGGGAGCACCGCTCCAGAAAATAATGAACAGAATTGGGCAAATATTTGCCAATGGATAAAGAAAAAGTAGTGAGGTAAAAAAAGTGAAAAATAAGATTAAGAGATGCTTTAAACGCTTCATACCAGGAAAGGTTATCAGCTGGTTATAGTGCAAAATGTAAACATCAAACACTGTCGTGACCTGAATTTTACTAAACATGTAAGTCTAATGGGAAAAACACGATGAAGTCCTAATGAAGTCCTATAGACGTAACAGGGTTTTCGTTGGAGGGGCGGTCGGTCAGGAGATGAAATTTATTAATAGTGTTCTGTAGAGAACACCTGATCTTTTGCAGAACAGAACTACGTACGATCCATAGAACGAAGTCCCTGTTATCAAGTTGGAAATTAAAAACATCGGTTGTTAGCTTATCACCAAGTGGGACGGGAAAAGTTAAATCATTCCATGTAGGACATTTGTTGAATGTTGACATACCCCCACCTTTTGTTACTTAGTGACAGAAGGCACCATGCCTACTGTTTTTTTGCAACAAAGGACTTTTTTAGTTCCTCTATATAAATTATTTAGTTTTGTTATGAATTTTATTTTAAACCTTCAAACATTCGTCGATGTAAATAATGATCATACCAGGGGCACTAACAACGCTGATTTCAAGACGCAATTTTAGATCGATTAGGATTATATCTACCTCAGTCTGGCAAGAACTATCTATCTAACGAAGCAGCGAGATGTGTTCACAAGTAGACGCCAAAAATGTCCTGTTGTCATTAGGTTGGGGATAGATGGATCCTGCTGGATGTCTCGAGCAATCAATTCAATGTAGTTAAAGGGGCGACGGACCCCTGTTTTCCAACATGTGACGTCTAGACACTTGGGAATCGCACATGACAGTGACTGGCAAATTGAGCTCAGGGTTGGCAACAGAAGATGAAATTGGAGGGATATATCCATTATCTGTGCTTTGGTTTGTGCTCACGCAGGATATGGTTTTGTACTCGCATAAGAGCTTGGGTGTAGGTGCCATCCAGTCTATCCTGTAGCTCTTTCTTCATGGTCCAGGTCTCAGATCAATATAACAGGAACTCTCTACACAGGGCTCTGAAAGGAATTCAGCTTGGTGAATTGGAGATACCAGATTGCCAAAGTGGTGTAGTTTATTGCAGCATTCCAAGATTGTCCTTTGCGTGACAGGAAGTCTTTCTGCTGTCGGCAACATAGGACCCTAGATTACTTGAAGTCCTTGACCTCTAGCTTTGAGTTGGCTACCATTTGCTGTGCAGATAGGTGATGAATCGTCTTCCTCATTGACAGGCATATATTCAGTCTTCTTGGCATTTAGAAGTAGACCGACTGTCTGCAGCAGTCTCAAGTGATGTTAGTAGTAGATCTTGTGCACCAGATATCAGATCAGCTGTTAGAGCTAGATGCGTAGTCAAGGCTTGTGAGATGCGGACATGTGAAGTCTGGAACGCTGGGGTTTGATGGTACGTCCTTTGTAGTGTGCTGTCAAGACTTGTCTGAGGATGTAATTAACCACGACTACAAAGAGCTAGGGAGCAAGAGTATCTCCTTGGGAGGATTCCAGTAGTTGTTAGGAAACTCCTTTGTGGGCACATCCATGGGCTGAACAAAGCTCTATGGTTTATCATACATGATGGACAAGCCTTGACGTCTAATCTGGGAAACACCGTAGTTGGTGAGGCAATATGCAGCATTACATGCCTGTTAATACTGTCAAAAGCCTTGGAACAATCTACAGAACGACAATTGAAGCGTTTCTCTTGGAAATTCTAAACTCTTCTATGATCCTTCTGAGGGCAAGTATATGAGTAGGTTGATCTGCCTTGCGGGAAAACCGTTCTGGTTCCGTCTGAGAATGTAATCTATGTGAGGAGTGATTTTGTTGAGCAGCATGGGGTTGTAGATCTTAGAGGCCAGTAGCGATGACAGTGTAATTCCTCTGTAGTTTTGGGGTTGTGGAGTCGCCTTTCTTTGGTAGAGGAAAGATGAATGATGTTGAAAAGGCAGCTGGTTTGTTTCCCATGTAGGTGTTATTACAGAATTCTAACAGTTGATCAGGGAATAGTGGATTCTTCCAGACTACTGCAGGAATGTTGTTGGCCAGATGTCTTGGTGTTCCTTCCAGTTTTTAGGCAGATCTGAAGCTCCTCCATAGTGAAAGTTCCAGTCTGGATGGGAAGGGTGTCTGCTATATTGTGATTGAAGAAGGTTATCAGTTAGTGTATTCTGAACTGGCATGCCAAGTAGAGAACGAAAGTGCTGAAACCATGGGTCAAGGCGCTCTACCTCAGTCTGTAAAGAACACCTACATATAAAAGCGATCGTTACGGGAATGTATGATGTTTATAATCTATAAACACATTTGTATGGTTTACTGGATTGCAAAAAAACTTTGTGATTTTTTTTTCGTATTCATAGAGAATACAATTGGCCAAGGAATGCACAAATATTACATGCCTTACGCAAGGGACATCCTGTGATTCCCATCAAACGTATAATATTGGCAGCAACGCATGGGAAATTTTGATAATTTTTACGTTAATGTACGGGGGAGGGCGTCAGCCTTCTTCGAAACTTGTTGCGTTGATAGGACTTCATCAATCTTTGGTTTGTTCCCTCTGTGGATATAGGTGAGGAAAATATCAAAGGGACATAATGGCATGAACAAAAATTGACATAATGAAAAGGACCTACTGAACAACTTCCAGAGTTGAAAACAATTGATGTTTACATCTGTAAAAACAGTAAAAACAGGAAGAGTTCAGATAGAGGGGGATGTGGCGTTTTTGGCAATTCTGCGAAGGATGCTAACATTACTACCAGTATTTACCAAACTTGAAAAGCATGTTGTCATCACTCACAGTCCATTGCTATGGATATGTGCTAATCCCGACTAATCCACATTTAATTGCCAGATCATACAAGCTATAAAGTACAATGCCTGAATCCCGGTTCTGAGAGCTTTGGAATTGTGTCGCAAAAACATGCTGGATACACTGTAAATTTCTGTCAGGGATGTCAACACCTTGCTTTTCTGGGGTCCTTTTTAATGTTAATTTTTTTTCATGCCATTCCCTTTAAGCTCAAACTGCTTAAATGTGCAATCCTGACAATTTTGGAGGCTTCTGCCTACTCAAAGGAGTTAGTGATTAATGAATCTCAAAAAAGAGGCTTCAAATGATATATACTCCTGGTCAAAACTTCCTCCCGGACCTCAATCCCTTATCC
>JAMKCH010002208.1:0-40222 GCA_023653785.1 Ophioderma brevispina | reverse complement strand
TTTTTCTATAGTGTATATAGGTGCATTCTCAAGACAGCCAAACACACTATTTTTATCAAAACTGGCCAAATCATATGCTGGTAGAGATATATGTTACTATGATATGTTGTAAACCTAGTTTCATTGAATTGGGCGTTGTGTTTTTTTTTTTTTTTTTTTTTTGTCTATCTGTTATAACCAATTGTCGGTCTCGAATTGATCACTTGCGAATTTTAGCGAATCTATTCTCCTTTTGACTAGTGACCAAATTCATTTTCATCATTATTGAATGGTATAATTCGACAAGGCATGATTTCACCAGAAGCTAATGGTTTGGGCTCCACGCCTCTTCTATGCCGTAGAAGTATATCCTTACATTGCTACCGCCTTCCACCTCGAATATACAATATTCTATTTTCTTTTTACCCTAATCAGTCGCTTTAGGGCAGAATTTTAGGGGAATGATAGTCGACAGGAGAGGTCTCTTCCAATAATGCCCGTATTACATATGATTTGCCTGTGCCAAGTTTTAAGTGGTTTTTTCTAACATTTTGTAACACCATTGAGAAAATTAACAGAATGCTGATTTCATTGATTATACTTGTGTTAGCAAATCGAAGTTGTAGCGGTATCTGTAGCCCCAGTTTTAAAACATCTCACTCGCAAGCAATCACATACATCTTGATATCTCGTCCCTTTACAGATGGCTTTGAAATTATTGTTCTAAGTAACATTCTCTGCCGGCGTTTTTGCCGCAGAGATAATTTATTAGTCAAGATGTCACGGTTAACCTACAACGCGAAAGACCACAAATTGTAGTTTCACCGCGATTTGCGACCCAGTGCTGTAGGGATCTTTGGAACACGCGCTAGTACACTCACTTCCATGGTATTATTGAAAGTTGCATGCACCAACCAAATGGAGGAGACATTCCTTCAAAAAATTCCGCGACCGAAGCCGGCATCAAATCCGGTGTTATTTGTAGAGCTAGATTGCAGAAAATAAGCTCTGCATTTTGGGGGATATTGTGACTCGTAATTGTTAAACATCTTGTGAAAACGATTTGAAAATGTTCCGACACACTTCCGACTCTTAAGATTTGATGGTATGAAAGGTCAGGATACTTGTACAAAGCTGTAAGTCTGAATTTATGCCCAAGCGGGGGGGCCCCTTCATGTAATTCAAACTCGAAAACCCACCAAATCGTAGTAGTTTCAACTTCCGCGTTAATATTAGAGTGAGAATTGCCCGTTTTATGAAATTTCAGTGCTACCTTGAACAAATGTAATGATTGAATTGTGCCCCAATGTGTGCTCTCATGTAATTTTGCTAAAAACACACCAAATTGTAGCAGCTTTAATTGTCTGAGTAGGTTAAATTGTTGTTGTTGTGACTATTTGATAGCCGAACGAATGGTTGGCTATAGTAGATTCAAAATAAGTGGAGAGACCCTCTTAAAGTTTTAGGCCTGTCCATTTCACCGTGAGAGGTAACAGGAATTATTTTAATGGCCACTGGTAAAAAAACTATATGATACTCAAACAATGTAACTATAGTCAGTCATCAAAAAGCGATCTTCCAAACACGGGGACCAGATCGTTCACTGGTCAAGACAGAGAGCCGTTTCTCAGTTCGAAACGGAAATGCATGGAGCCTAGGAAGTCTATGGAGCCACAACCAAAAAAAAGAAACGAACGACTCCCACCTTCTACTCCTCCCAGCAGGAAAGGAGATAATTCTTTTCGTTCAATTCACATTCCCGAAATCACGGGTTGCTGTTATTTAGATCTATCAATCGACTAATACCACGATACTGTTGATATCCCCTTATTCAATAACCATGATAACTCGCGGAAATATGAACGATTAGATAGACCCTGCCACATTGATTGTGAACATATGTATGATGTAATACAAATAAACTTATGTCATAGAGCAGCTATCGACTTTAATAACGATGAGATAATGGTAATCGTCACTTTGTCCGATCACCCCGCCCGCCCGCAAAAAGATCGTTTTTCGATGAATTCTATATACGGAATATAAAAAAAATTGTGCAAGTATTTGTGGATGACCTTGACTTGATAAAATCAAATGACTCATAGATTTTTGTTGTTTAATAAAGCCAATCTAATATACTCCAAAAAGTGTTGAAAAAATTAAAAAACGACTATGAAAAATATGCCAGATATGACAAATTTTGTAAGCAACCTCTTTTTCCTCCCTTCCAATGGGATTTATACAGTTACAAGCAAGATATTGCCGTTAAAGCGTACATGGACATGCCTTAAAACCTCCCAAAAACAGTGTTAATGTATGATTACTTGTCACAGTATGTATGGTATGAAATTAAAAGAGGAAATAGGGAGAAGAATATCACAGACACTTGTTTTGGTACCAATAAGATAGCCCCTATTTTTTTTTTTTTTTTTTTTTTTTTTGGTAACTCCTCTTTCCAATGATACCCCAAATTGAGTACCAACATGACTAGCATTACGTCACGGATTTTCATGTGTTTTTATTTCGACATCGCCCTAATTATGAAAAGATTGTTACCAAACTGATATGTTAATCAAGAAAGCCCTCCAATCAAGATGGCGGACAAATGGGGGCCAAAAACAAGTTTTAAATATATTTCAACACAAATGGATGCTAAACGCACGCAATTCAATGCAGTTTGGGTTTGGGGGATGCGGAAAGAAACCTTTGCCCCATGGCCGGAGCTACGATTTTTTTTGCATTAGTCTAAAAGTAAAGATGGCGGACAAACTGGACAGTAAAAATAAGGGGAAAAAGTATACTTCAAGATCTATTGATGCTAAAGATTCAATTTCAATGCCACAAATTAGGGTTTTCGGAGAAGCACAATTCAAAGAACACCTTTACGTAGCTGTAAGACAATGCTTCTTAGCCGCCGAAGTCAAAAATTAAAGCTAGAGGTCTGACAGATGGCTACTAAAACATTTCAAACCATACCTTATGACATATGGCATATAATTGTATAATGCCTAATTAAAGATTCGGAACAACCCCCCACAATAATGGAAAGCCTTAACCTAAATTGTTAAAATAAAACAAATTTTTACAAAAAAATCCAACTGAAAAATCATGAATTTCCATAAAAAAAAGTTTTAGGCCTAAAATGAAAAAGGCAAGGAAATCCGTATTCAATTTTTCGAAAAATTTGGTTTTTAACTTGCCTGACAATCGTAATCATTTGTAATTGTCCCCATAAAAAGTATGCTTTGATTTTAATGTTGTTTAATATAAAATTTTCAATTTTAAAAAACAGAGTTTTTAATTTGAAACCAATATTTTTAAAATTATTAACTACTGGCTGCAGGCCCAAATTAAAAGTTTCAAATTCAAAAAAAGTTTTTCAACCTGAAAAATTTTGAATCTATGCTAGTGTAAATAATTCAAATATCTTGGTTTTCTAACTGAAAAACGTAGTTTTTTGGGGGCAGTGGACGTGTGCAATTTAAAACACAAAGGAAAACTTGCTTTTCGGGCGAAAAAAACTTCAATGCCGAGTACTTCTCAATAATAGAACAGACCATAGTGCCTGAAGTCCTTCTTTTGCCATCAGGGCCATCCTGATGTACAGTGCACATCTACTGTCCATTCAATTAGCCCTTAGTCGGTGTTTAATTAATATTAGAGAAGTTATTGGTTGTCGGGAAAAAAATCGTGAAGGAAAAGTTGGTATCATTTAATTACCCAACAAGATTTTGAAGGCTGCCATGACGAAAAGTTTTCTTCATACCCAATTCTATTCAATTCTGCGATTTCCTGCGCCCATCAATCGGCAAGGAATCGGAAACCAGCTTAGGGCCATAAACTTTTTTCGGAATGTTCCATTCATAAGAATAGGTGTGTAAAGGGGCATCGCTCTTTGAAGGTAAAAGACATTGATCGATATCATGAACATTGCTATTGTAAGAATAAAAGGTGTTCTATTTTATTCCCAGGAAATTTTATTCCTGGGCCAAAAAACAAAATAAATAAATTGCTCATTAGAAACCGAATTAAAGTAGATTACTGATGCATTATTAAAAGGTTTAATATATTTTTGATCTTCAACCTAACAAGTATAGTATTTATGAGCCTCACTGTTGCTAATTAATCATAAATGTTTGCAGTATTTATTGGAGGCCCGCTGAATAAAACCAACGTTTTATATTTATGTACATATAACTATTTCCTGAAGACAACAATTCGCCCATCTATATATAGGCTTACATGCTACTTCATGCTATCGACTGAAGATAGCAAAGATCGCCCCAAGAACATACGGGTTATCTAATCTGGATAAACTTTATTTGTTTGCATGTAGTTTGACCAGCTACTGACGAATATGAAAAAATACACTCTTGGGTTATGACTGTAATATTCGGAACATTTTGGCATGAAATATCATTGTATGTTTAGTATCGACATAAGGACCCCACACCTCTCCCAAACAAAAAAAATGATCCTCTTTACATTGTATAACACAGGTTTCATGACGGGGCCCATAATAACAAATCTGAGTATTTAAATGAAAATTGTAATGTAAAAGAAAACATACTATTATTGTTGTCATTCACTTCGAAATCGCAAAGCCCATTGTACTTTGAGGCCCATAGGGTTGTTCGACCAAAAGAATCTTTTTGGACACTCTGCGCCATAAAGCCGTGATTGTATTTATCAGGCAATACATTCTTTGTGTTATGTCCTTTTCAGAGAAGATTACACAATATGTGCAAGTCACTGCCCGAACCAAGGGTCTTACTGCCCCATCGATAGTCGCTTCCTGCCACCTCGTATTTTGTTATAATACCATAAGACCACTCACAGAGTTATTTGCTGATGCGTACTCTGGACAGAATCATAGTTGCAACTTTGAGGGCGAAAAAGCCGGTCAAATTTCAATAGAGTTTGCTAGGTAAAATTCCATCCATATGTTTTGAAATTTAAAAATCTTGTTGCCCGTAATTTCGTGTGAATACAAACTTTTCTTTCACGATTTTCCCGACTCCTCTACTTTCGCTAATATTAATTAAAACGAGCGGTTACCTCTAAGCTAATTGAATGGCAATAATACAATTCAATTTGACTGATGGAGAAAAGGAAAACATTACTCTGCACTGTTTTTCAAACACTGGCAATCCTCAAGCGTTAGTTGCAATGGACCAATCACAATGCCAAAGGAACATGCCAGCATTGAATCTACATTGCGACCCGATTGCGGGCGCCCCCAAAGACCGTTCAAATGATATGAAAGCAATTCCCAGTTAATACGCCAGTATTGACCATCCAGAAGTAACCTCATACGTACATAGATAGGTAACTACGGAGGTGCCTAAACCAAGGCAATGATAAAGAAAATCACTAATAGTACCTTTAAACGCCACATAAAGTTGGCATCACTTTCATAGCGGAAGGCATCAGGGACACTGATTATGATTACATACAAGTACTTTCACAATGATTTGAAAACTTGCCCCTAGTGCCAGGCTAGAATATTTGTATTTTGTTATTAAACTTATTAAATCAGTTTCCGGTTTTGAGGTAGTCAGATTTTACCTCAATTTTTCCTGACCACGTATCTTGTGAAATGAGGCTTCTCCAGTATTGGTGGTTACGGTTTAATCCGATTATTTTTAGTCAGGTAGAACCTTCATGTGACCGTATACAGTTGAGTATATATACAAAATTTTTTTAGCTGAAAATTATAGAGTAGGGGTGTGAGAATAAAGAATCTGGACGGGTGCAACCGTGGGCATCCTTGGGATTTGAGAAACCAAGATGAGTCGCCATTAATGATAATTATATTCAAACCCCTATATTATCAAACTATGGAGTTACTAGATATACTTATGATCCAAGGAACAAGTGTATGGCACTGAATCAGTAGTCATACTTCAAATTCAAAATGGAAGCCCAATCCAATAATTTTAAATTATGCCCTATTACAGGAAATACCTGCGATAAAATTAAACTTGAAACTACTAGGTTATGTTGTAGACACAATGAATGTATTTCTGATACTTTAACATTGTAACATGGCGTGAATCAATATGACAGCCAAAAACGTGAAAATCTTCAAAAAATACTGACACAAATTTATAATATTACGCCGTCAAATCGAAATCAATGCGTAAATGACATTAGAAATGTACTTGATCATTAAGCAATGTACAACATACATTTCAATGTTTAAAAAAAATTGCACCAAAAATCGAAAATAAAACCAATATGGTCAAAGTTTTCAAAATACCATCGTAATTAAATTTTTTCACATATATTGCACTCAATTTTTACTTTCCCATTTTATTCATCTGGATGAACTTGTTATCACTTGTTTATATCATAGGTACATTTCTAATTGTTTCAATTATACACAATAATTTTATACTTGAAGGTAATAGTTAGAATTTTGGTCAGTGTATTTGAAGATATTCACGTTTTTTGGCTGCCTATTGATTGACGTCATGTTACAACTTTCAAAGTATCACAGATACATGTTACTGTATCTACAACATAATCTAATACTTCATGTTTATTTTTTATTCCAGTATTTGCTGTTATAGGGTATAATTTTAAAATGTTAGATTTGGCTTCCATTTTTGAATTTGACGTATACTAATGTTACAAGTTGCCTACAGCGTGTTCATTGGATCTATAGTATAAGCATAAACTCATAGTTGAATAATATGGGTTGAATATATAGTTATCATTTATGGCGACGCCATCTTGATTTCGCAAATTGCCCAAGGATCCAGTGGCACCCGGCAGATCTGATTCTACACACCCTAATCTATCATATTCAAGCTCCAAAAAACATTGTGTATATATCAACTTTACGGTCAGGGCATAAATTGGACCATATCCACCCGACTATTTTCGTGTTTTCAATTATCTGTCTTATTTGCTTGCCTTCCATTAGCATGTAATTAAATAGAGGCATAAATTAAAACAATGTTGAGGTATGATGTCAATTCAAACAAAAAAATCAAATACGTGATGTGATTATC
The DNA here is from genome assembly GCA_023653785.1 of Ophioderma brevispina. NCBI lineage: Eukaryota > Metazoa > Echinodermata > Ophiuroidea > Amphilepidida > Ophiodermatidae > Ophioderma > Ophioderma brevispina. The sequence goes on along the minus strand of JAMKCH010002208.1, from coordinate 33,224 downwards.
TGGTTATGCTATGAAACCCCTTAATGATCCAAAATTGCAAGACTTGCTTTAATGACCACATATGAAACTGGCTTTATTGGGATCAAAAACAAACAATTATGCGTTTCGTTTCTCCGTTTGATATATACCTTCAATTGGGCCGCAAACAGAATTTTATACTTTTCATACAAAATCAAACAGTCTTTTGTTTTTAAGGTTCCAATAGTTTCAAAATTCATGTTCCTGTTTCTCGATGATCATTCGTGATAGAGACAAGCTGTGGCCTTTTTCCAGGCTGTCCATACGGAATCTATATAGATGTAAATCTTCTTTGTACTGAGTATTTGTAACATTGGGACATGACCTCGTGTATTTCCATTAATATTTATAGATGGAATTTTAGTATTATAATTCGCAATTTCGTTGATGGTTGCTGGTAGTGCAATATTGAGAATACAGCGAGCAGATCGTTTGACATATGTAATGATTAGGTGGTTTGAATCTGAATGTGTTTGAAAGAGTTAAGGCGACTACCTTGTCAGCAACATGATTCGCTCACTCTCCGGACTACGGATGGCTCTTAAAGGTCCTGTCCTGCGAATTCTGTTTGGGGCTGTTCTCTTTCCGCTATATACTGTAGTTGCTGGTGAGGATATCACCGTTAATTTCCAGGTAAATCCATCATCGGAAAACATAAGAGAAGGCGATCATGTATCAATGAGCTGTCAAGTAGACGGGCCATTCGATGATACAACTAACGTGTTATATATCGGTCGACGGTTTGATGGTCACATTATACCGTATGTCTCCAATACTGGACTAGAACGCGACTCCCTTGGCAAAATCAAATTTGCTGGATGGACTATTAAGAATGATACTACGCGCGTTTTAAATATGACTATCACCGATATTGATAGATCATATGCTGGGAACTACACATGTTTGGTGAATATTCAAACTTCTAACACATCTCTTCAACTTCTGGACGAAGAAATCATTACCCTAAACGTGCTCTTTCCTCCAACTGGACAACCTTCGTGCACAACGACACCATCCAATATGGGTTCAATTTGGAATGACGGCGATGACACAACACTACATTGTACTTCACAAGTTGGCAATCCTCGAGTTCAATTGCAATGGGTCAGTACAGGTGATATTTCAATACCAGAGGCACAAGTCGAGCTGTCTAATACCAGTATTGAATCCGTTATCAGTGTAACAATGAATGCCAGTTTCCACGGTGTTGTCTTTGCCTGTGTGAGGCAAAATGCTGCGTTTCCTTCTAATGTAGGTTTGTGCTTGATGGATCCAATCGTGATTCGGGACTCGCAACACACTTCCAAGCTTCCAGTCACCAACACAGTAATGTCAACTACAGAAAAAGCTACCAATTATCGGACAACTGGTCAATGTATTCAAAGTAGATCTGGAACAGATAACCTCACTTCACTTGTCATTGGTATCATTATCGGCAGTGTTATTGGCGTGTGTATATTTACAGGTATTGCAATAACTCTGTGTGCTGCTATATACTCGAAAAAGGGACGTTCTTCAGGACGCTCGAAAAAGAGACGTCCCAGAGGGCGTTCTTTAGAACATCCTGAAGGACATTCTACTGATGCTGAAGTAAAGGAATGTCAGTCTTCGAAACCCGAAACAAACGAAGTGAATGAAGAGACTAGCGTGTACGCCAATGTCAACCATACGTATGTAGAAATGTAGAAGCCGAGGCAAATACAATTAAGAAACTCTGAGAAGTCTAATTGCAAATTATTCAAGAGACATGGAAAGGGCAAAAGAGTGATGGTGAACTTGAATCAACGTTCATGCAAAAACACGATCAGAACAAATGTGTTCACATATTCATAACGCCAAAATCTGAATATCATAAAAATATTTTGGATAATTTTGTGGATAAATATTTCAGCATTGTTTTCAATAACATCAGTATTGTTTGTATTTTTATGTGTCAGTATTGATGACAGTGATCCTAATTATATCAGCAAAAGTGGAGTATATTTCCTTCAATGGTTTACACGGTTATTGTTGCGTAACTTGCTGGTGTTAGAAAGAAGCTTAATTTGTTAGAAAATATTGGCTCTATATACACAGATATCAATTCTCTAAGAACGGCACTGAGCATCACCTGCTTTATCTATTGGTATCTGAGCACTATTTTGTTTGGTAGGTGATATCATGTAACAAGCAAATCAGAGATATATATATAAGAATGTTGGTATGATTTAGAAGCGATATAGAAGCGCCATTTTGATTGGTTAAAGGGCTATCTCATATTGTTTCCTGCAAATGATCCAATCAGGCAGATTGTATCATATGTGGACACTACAGCCACTTCCACTTATTTGAAAACAATTTGGATGTTAACATTGTGTGGAAAATGCAGAAGTCAATACATAGTCCTGGAAGCTACTAGTGGAGCGGTTTGGACTGCAAAATTGTCGACAACCCCTCCCCTCGGTACAACAAAACGCAACCACTTCTATTCGAAAGATAGTAATAAATAATTTTAAAAAATGATGGTTGTGGTCAAAAATTTTGGTGACAGGGGTGTTTTTTGGGTCAAAAAATCACGTTTTTGGGCTAAAAACTTAAGAATATCAAGATTTATTAATTTCTTAGCAAAACAAATTTTAATCTCATGCAATACTATCAATCTCTGAAATTTATATTATAGATTTCTGTTTTATTCAATATATAAAGGGTATAGAATTTTAGCCCCAAAATCACCTTTTTTCTTAAAAAAAGCATCCTTTTTATCACATGTCACTACAACGAGTATTACCTGAAGCCTTTATGCAATGTATAAAGCCTATATCAATAACAAAAAGGATACTATAAAAATAAGATTGTAATATTTTACCTTAAAAAATATAAAAAATAATAATTTCGCTTAACTTGCAGCCCAAATTTCATTTTTCGGCATAGAAATCATCCCTGCCACCAAATATTTCAACCACAACCATCATTTTCTTCAATCTTATATATTTATCCTTCAAATAAAGGTGGTTGTGTTTTGTTGTACAGTGGGGAGGGGTAACTCGAAAACTAGAGGACTTTTCAAGGCTCGGCCGCTCCGCTATACGTGGAGTGCATATTTGCCGGGGCCAAATAAGTTTGTACAGGGGCCAAAATTTGAAAAGGCTCCAATCATGTTACAATGCATCTTAAAATCTTCGTCTTGAATAGAGGAACAAAAAAGTAAATGGCCACGAGTCTACAAAATTGCTTCATTTCCAAGATATAATAAAAATTTCGTAGTCAAAGGTTACAAAATCAGTTGTACAGGGGTCAAAATCTCAAAACACCCAATTAGTAACAGTAGGCGAGTGTCCCGTCTTGCCGCCGTGTTTTGTGCATGGGGCCAAAGGTCACACGAGGTCAGCAAGGTCACTAATATGTCACCCCACCCCGCCTCCTCCTTTCCCACCAAGTTACATCATCTTAGCCCTTACGGAACTTATACGGCATGCAATGTATTAAGGGTTAACATTTTGACCACACACACACAACCAGGCTGCGCGCGCGATCAGAGTAATCCCTATGTGCTTCTGCAATTCTGCAGACGACACAAAAAAATTTTTTTAAAAATGCCATACAGCTGAAGTACAAGTTTACCTACAATTGGCAGACAATGAAACCATTCCATAAAATAGTAAGGGAGTTTTATTTTCGGCAAAAGTGCAAGGTAAAGAATTTTACCCCCAGTCCAAAATATGGAGCCACCCCTAACATATGACACCCTACCTTTAAAAAATAAAATTCAATCAATAACACCCCTGTACATACCCCTAAAATTTTCAACCACTAAAAGCAGGTAGCATCTGCTAAAAAGACTGTTTGTTAATTATAGCCTTGGCTTTTCACTTGAGTAGAGGCAATACACACGAATATGGTGAGCTCTGTGTTAACCATTCAGGCAACACAATTGTACAGCATATATTTTGTACTATTTAACGGACTGAATTAAAGCTACAAGTTACTGACAAAAAAACTCAGTTGAACTCTCTTGGATGAATTTTAATTGTTATTGCTTGGCTTTACTATAAAAAGCAGTATAAATTACAGCTGTAGGTCTGTCCATTATCTAATTATTCACAGATTTACTGATATAAATGATTGTGTGTGCTAGTGTATTGGCATTGTATTTCTAAGAAGCTTAAGTAGTAATTTAATATCTGTTATTTTAAAACCAAGGCACGGTCAATGCAGATGCCACAACGCCGGCTTTAATTTCATTGTGATTCAATTCTTCAGTTGTAAAAGAGTTACTTATGTTTACCTAATTATGCTCAGACTCGGCATTTCATAGCCAGTTAGTCGACAGGTTCACCCAAGTACTATTGTCACATAAAATGTTGGACAGGGTCATTTACACGGGCTTTCACAATACAATAGGCAAACGTCCTTGCTGTTGTTCCCATTACCATGCACAAGTCTGCAGTTGAAAATCGGGGAGAAAAGACGGCCTATGTTATAGCCATATGATAGTTTAATTCCGTGATGCCAGTAAATGCAAGGTTATACATTTTCTGAGGGCTTCGCTTTCTTAACAGATAGAGTAATACGTACACATACTTTTTTTGTAGCACACAATTCAATTAATGATTTGGGATGCTTTAAAAGTGGTGGGATTTCTGTAACTTCAGAGACCGCGCTTTTCAAAACTTAAAATTCATCGCTTTTAATTCTTTGTTTTTAACCCAAACCCCCTTTCATGTCATATTAAACCAACCTTTAGATAACGTAGTTACTTCCCCGGCAACAAACAAAATTTAAAAATGTTACATTATTTTACTAATGATCTCAGGTAATTTTAGACCCAAATCAGACATTTTCTAGAGTGTTTTTCCACCAACTATTGAGGTCACACCGATTCCATTGCCTTCTCGTGTACAAGAAATAACGCATGTTGGCGTGACCTCTTGATTGACTGTAGCGATTTTCTGTCTCACAAATACATTAAGACAACATGCATAAGTTCTTATCTTGAATACTGCTCAGACTGCATAGAATGCAACTCCACTGCTAAATTCTGAAAATGGATGTCAATTTTGTAATTAGTGTAATTTTTTAAAAAATTTATGTTTCTTAAAAGAAACTTCCACAAAGCTACGTCAGGTCATTGTGTGAAATTATATTAGTGTCCCCAATCAGGAATACAAATCCTGGAATCTATGTAATAGCATGTGTGATACTTGCTATCCTTATTTACTAATGGCAATTAGATAAACTCGTTTTTCTCTTTGATAAATAATTTTTACTAGATAACGAATTTTTTTGTGGAGATACTGTGTTTTTATCAAATAGATAAGCAAAGTGTTTTGAAAACTATGTTTTTCTCTCGGTTTTATCTAAAAAAATAGTCATCAGGAAGAAAAATGTGCTTATCTAGAAAAACATATATTTATAAATAGAAATGCAATATTTTTATCCCGAAAAACACATGGTTTATCAAGAGAAAACCTGTGTTTATCTAGAGAAACATAGTTTGATCTAAGATAGGAAACTATGTTTATCGAGATAAAAAAATGTGTTTATCAAGATAAACACTTTATCAAAATAGAATAACTATATTGCAGCTAGAAAAACTCTAGTTCATCCAGAAAAAACTGTTTTAATCTAGAAAAAACTCTTTTGATTTTCTCTTGATAACTTAGTTTTTGTCTATATAACCAGCTTTTTCTTAGTTTCTAGAAAAACATTTTTTTCTATATCAACATTGTTTTTTCCATTGAGAAAAATTTTTCTAATTGATAGACAAAATTGTTTTTTGATAAACTATGTTTTCTCTTTTTTTAACCAGATACACATAGTTTTTCTCTTGATAAACAAAGTTTATCTAAATAAACTATGTTTTGTTCTCTTTCTCTTGGATAAACAAAGTTTTTCTCTTGATAAACAAAGTTTTCTCTTGATAAACATAGTTTTTCTCTTGATACACTCTCATAAAATATTGCTTTGTGGACATCAAATTGTTTTTTAAATATGGAAATGATTAGGCTGAAGTTCATTTTAGAATATTTTATCTCTCCAATAGACTCACTCTTTCTCCATAGACTCGAATATGTGTTGTAAAGGTTTTTCGACATGTGCAAGTATTATCGTGGCAGCAAAATGGTGATCATTATGGGCTTCCATGAAAAGATGATGAACTAACAAGAATAAGTCAAAAAGAACTCACATCTTCTAACTTTCAATAACATCATTGTTACTCAGGACAAAGTGCATCGTGAGTTCACTTTGTAGTGAAGCCAATTGCAAACTTTCTTATCAAAATACTCAGATATTCAGAATATTGTTAATCTTGTTGTCTTTATTGTCATGAATGCTGTGTTGTTGAATTACAGGGTTGAACATGTCCATGTGTGTGCCGTCAGGGCACAGAAGAGGGCAGGACCGTGGAAACACTGTTTCCAGAAAATTGTGAAAAGTGACATAATAAACTGGAATGAATTATTGCAAAATGGAATAAATGACCAAATTGTCACCAAAATGCCTTATTTGTCATTTTCTTTTGGTTCAATGCACAAATTAGTTGATTCAAAGACTTTTTGTATCCAGAAAAGCTTAAATTTCTGACATATGCTCAGATTTGCTCTTAAGTTGGTAGGCACACATATTTAGATGGCCTATGTACTGCATAAGTGGGACACCCTTAGTACTAGCCAATCACAGCGTGGATCGTTGTGAAAGGAGTTCTTGTCCCCCAGCTTCTATGAGATTTTGGCCCAAAATTATGCTCCAGGTCCTGGAGCACAAGTAATTTAGAGAAATATTCTAAGTCAAATTTAAATGCACATGCTCCTGGACCATATTGCAAATATGGTGCTGGAGCAGTATTTGAGTTAGAATATTTCTCCACTGCTCCAGGAGTATATTGCCATATGGTCTTGGACCAGTTGTGTATTCAAATATGCTACAGGAGCATATTCAGCATATTCAAATATGCTCCTGGACCATATTTTTATTTATGTTCCAGGACCATATGGCAAATACAGTCCTGGACCATATTTGACTATCAATATTTTCCAGATTATCCATATGGTCCTGGAGCATAATTTCGGGCCAAAATCTCATAGAAGCAGTCCCCAGAACCACGGTTGAATGGTCCACCTTCCACAGAACAGAGGTGTCTGAGTGACACCTCTGCTCCAGCACCTGTGTGTGTAAAGAACTTGGGGTTATGTTTGATTCCACCATGAGTATGTCCAATCAGTTTGGAGCTAGCTGTAAGACTGTAAATTACCATATTCATAATTTATGGCATATTCGTAGCATAGGTTTATCACTTTTGATGCTTGCAACCATGCTGTACAATCTTTGGTCTTGTCTTGCATTGACTATGCCAACTCATTACTATAAAGTGTGAGTTAAAAACCTACATTCAAAAATATTTTTATGAAAAAAATAATGAAATTGAGTTTGAAAAAGTAAATGTTTGCTTTGGTAGTTCGTATGGAAAACAAGCCGTCAGAAGATTTTTATTTGGTGTCGTTCGGACTTGGGGTTCAGATGTTATGTCAATTTTGCGGAGAGACCTAAAAGTTTTTGTTTGGCCACTTTTAGACATACAATGCGGAGAGCTGACATATACCACAACTTAAAGGCACTATCAGTGATTTGCTCAATCAGAAAATGGAAAAAAAATCATCAAAAATCAGATTTTTGCATGTTTGTAACAAGTACAGGTATCACAACAAACCCTGCAAAATGATAGGACCAGAAGCAATCTAATAAGGACAAAATCGGATATTTTAGTCATTAATGTCTGTACGAACACTTAGTACAACACATAATTGAATGGGGATTCATATTTTTGAACACTGCCATTTTCTTCCCTTTCTGTCAATTTCTTCAGGTGGCAAAAAGAACTTATGTGAAAAATCTACACACTATCCGTCACCTTTTAGCTTTCCCGGGAAAGAAATTTCAAATATTTTGACTCTTTCAGATAAATCACTTATAGTGTCTTTATGACAATTCCCACATACAACTCAGTGGGGAATTGATTTCTTCTTAAAAACATATCAGTTTAAAGAAAATGGTAATTGTGTAATACAATTATATTAAAGTATCTTTAACAAATAAAATTACCCTTGTTCAAACATTAAAGAGTCAGTTATTGAAAATCAGTCCATACAAAGGTCTCAGTTCATGAGGGTAATATTGTTTTACATCTCTTAAAGGGGTATGCAGCGATAATGCAAGAGAATAAAACAATGTGGAAATGCATTTTTTAGCTTATAAATCAAAGATAACTACATACAATTCCATATAACTACTTTAATGTAGGAACAAAAACACCAAATAGTGAAAAAATTAAGTATTTGAGGAAATTTGTCATTGTTATGACGTCTCGTGGACGCCTAAGGCCAGAAATACCTTTCAAACACAAATAAATGAGCCTTGTGCACAAGTGATCTGAATTTTATATAACAGTTTAATGATCTTTGATTGGTTTAGTTCAAGAATTTGGTATGTCCAAACAACATTACATAAATCAAAATTACACAATTACACACAATTAGTTAATACTTATTGTCCTCAAGAATGTCCAGTAATGTCCACATGAAGCGTTGCAGTTCAACGATGATATGTCCTCACAGCGAAGACTTCAAAAATGACAGCATGCAAAGTCACGCTTATAAATCCTCAGGTAATATTCCATTGGAATCTTCTCAGTCCTGAAGATAACTTTTGTCCAGCAGTTCAAGACGACAAGGTTACATAAGTCCCTCGACGACACTAATATTCCACAGTATATCAGTCCAAGATAATCACCACGATTTCTATCTGTCCACAATTTGGAATCCTATTTTGATTCCCAGCACTTTCGGCTTCAAAGACGACAGTAGAATAATTACAGCACTCTGCTCACATGGAATTGAAAATATAATAAATCCTGGTACTGTGTGAAGCATAAATCTACCATTATTGTAGATAAAACTAGCTATAACCATACTGTATAGCTGATTACCACTGCTGACCTCAGTCCTTCAGTCACAAGTACTATTTAACTACTCACAGCTAGATTCCCCTTTCTAACAATAATCATTACATCATCATCATGCATAAACATAACCTAGCACCATCAAATCAGATTTCACAAAAATTACATCATCTAAATTACATCACTTTCCATATATAACTTTATGGGGAAATTCCCTGATCTTACAATGTTTTGATCTCAAAGCCAAGTTGACTCAGTTTCTAAGTTTAGCATTCTTGGGGAATTCACCACTTCCCCTATTGTGCAATCTAAACAGGTGCACTTTCCAAAAACAAACTAGGGGTATTCCCCTTTCTCTCTTTTATAGTAAACAAAGTACTTTTCCTGTGAGAATCTTTTCTCAAAATAAAACATTGGAAAAATATATTTGTTTTTTAAAAGGTTTTAATCATAAAAATGGAGGCTATATAACATCATACTGTCTCCCGCAGCTAGACATACAGCGAGGGCGACTCAAAATCTACACTAAACAGCTGATTGTGGTTTTCACCAGTACAGAATAAACAAAGATCAATAATATTTGTGTTTGAGATCAAACTGTACAGGTGATGTTGCACAATGTTATGCTTATAAGTCTGGGATATTCACACAGAAAGGTATTTTTGATCTCTCGTCTGAATTTTGATACGTATAGAAATTACAGAATCATATAAAAGTACTGCCTTGTCTTTAATGCACAGATTTCAAGCCAACCACTTGCAGGTTATGTTAGCACTTAGCACATCTATGCCAGTTACAAAAATACCAAACTATGAATTTTGATGATTTTTTTTTCAATGTTTCGGATCAGTAAATCGCTGCTTATCCCTTTTAAATAATTATATTGCACAGTTTACCCAGTGCCCATAAATTGCAAGAAAAACAAAGGCTGAAGTTTTCTCTAAATAAATTGTAATTACAATTTACAAAGTTGCAGTTGTTCTTCAAAATGAATTGCACAAAACTGTCAGACATGCATGGGAATCAAATTGTTTGACTACAAGTTTGGATGTAGGTTGTAAGTTAAAACCATGAAAACTCGCTGATCCAAAGTATATATGTAAGCTGTGGTGTTACACCAGCCATCTTGACTTTTTGGGATTTTTACCATGCATTCTCTTTTGTAATATTGCTAATATTAATTTTGTAATCCTATAATTAATCTCCTTCAGTCTATTGTTTGATGAGAATTTGGTGTTAAATGTTTTTTTTTTAAGAAAGTACTTTTGAAGACCATGTTGCTCCTGAAAAGGATGCATCTTTATGTGGCTCAAAATGGCCAGGCAGGATTTTTAGGGCTCTCCACAAAATAGAACTAAACTTCTTCCTCCGAAGTTCAAATTACACCAAATAAACGTTTTCTGAAAGCCTGTTTATCCCTCTTTGCAACCAATACAAGCATTTGAGCAGAAATAACTCTTTATTTTTATCTATGAATGTAGGGTTTTTTGACTCGCACTGTATGGCACCAATGAAATAGATCTCAAATGGCTCCAGAGCTTGGTTTTCGCATGCGGTCGTGACCAGAGTTTGTAACAACTTTTAATCACTCTTAACTAGTTGCCTGATAAGGAACTTATCAGAAACAATATCCTTTTGAGGTGGAGGGACATCCTATACACAATGTTCAAATTTTGCTTCTACACAATTTCAAATTTTGCTTCTACACAATTTTCAAAGGAAAACACTTTTTTGAGGTGGAGGGACATCCAGTACACTTTAATACACTTGACAGAAATAAAACACAGGAAACATATTCTTTTTTGTGTGCCAAATATGGGTATTTATATCCCAATTATCATGAGACAATGTTGATTGCAATTAAACTGATTGTAATGTACAAAGCACTGCCCACACTGCAAGAGACAGAATGGAAAATGTCAAAAAAATAACAATACATTGATGATAATGTCACAGACTGGTTTAAAAAAATACCAGTTTTTTAAGTTCACTACGCTTTGTTTTTGTACATTGATTATATACATTTTGTATAGTTATATATAAACATCAAAATTACAAAAAAGAGTGTTTTATGTAAAAACACAATGCGATTTTGTGCATGAACTACACTACACGATGCAGCCATCCATGAAAGGTGTTAATTTCTTTTCCCACTTGTCCTCAAAAGATTTTGAGTTTTACTTTACATTTCAAAAAATTAAAAAGAAAAAAAAATCACTCACAGACATTTCAACAAGCTGTCTGTCCTGCATATTCATAAAGCTTTTGATACGATGATTGAAACTAAATTGTGAGGCCTTTGTCAACTCGATTGACTGGACCATTATATATGGAAGTAAAAAAAACTAATTTTTCCACCTAAAAATTGTCCAAAACTACCTCTTTTTTTTAAACAAAATAACTTTAATGTAAAGAGTATTCATATCAAAATGGACAAAGCAGTTTAAAACAAGTTCGAATATCCCCAGGTTTTTAAAAAACTTGGGGATATCCGTGATTCTTAGGGGATATCCCCAAGAATAATTTCGTCTTGATAAACCATACCCAGATCAAGATAATAGTAGATGCATAAACATAACATGGCCACCAAGTCTGTTCTATTACCTACACAATATAAATATTATCAAATTTATTTCATTGGCATTGAATCTATGTTCAGATCAAGTCTCTCCTCTCCCTCTAAAGAGGATTCGTACAAAATTAAAAAAATGACCGTCCCTTTTCTTTATTGCATTATTTTCAAATCAAGTCTCTCCTCTCCGTCTAGAGGATTTTACAAAAATAAAAAATTTACCCTATTTCCACTATTGTTTTGAGGTGGAAAAACAACACGCAGTTCACACAATATTACAATACCAGATAAGCTTAAAAAGAGATTTTTATCATTTTTCACTCATAACTGATGACAAACACTTCTATATGTGTCACATGAATGGATAATCTGGCATTGATCAATGTCCTGACCAAAGCTAAATCCATGGCTAATCCACATGGTTCAACACCTTAACGGGTATAATACTCAATTTCAGTTCATGTAACCTTTCTCAGAGGGAGTATTAAAGTATTTTGATAGCCCAATGACTCCCCCTGTTGTTACTATGGGGTACATCACACTCTTAGGACTGGCCTATCACCAATATGCTGCTGAGTAACATCAGTTATACCTAGGATGGAGTTGAAATCATTTGGAATAGCCCAATGCACTCGTGTACTTCTGGTGTACAGCACACTATTGGGATCCTATAACAATCTGCTGCTGAGTAAATCAGTTATACATAGGAGGAGTATGGAAATTCATTTGGAATAGGCCAATGCACTCCGTGTACCATGGGTACATCCACTCTTGGGATGCCTACACCAATATGCTGCTGAGTAACATCAGTTATACACAGGAGGGAGTATGGAATTCATATGGAATAGCCCAATTCACATCCGTGTTGCAATGGGGGTACAGCACACTCTTGGGATGCTATCCAATTGCTGCTGAGTAACTTCACAGTTATACATAGGAGGGAGTATGAAATTATTTGGAATAGCCAATTCACTCTGTGGTACAATGGGGTACAGCAACACCTCGTGGGATGCCTACACCCAATTTGATTGCTAGTAACATCAGGTATACATAGGGGTATGAAATTCATAGGAATAGCCCAATTCACTCCGTGTTTACAATGGGGTACAGCCACACTATTGGGATGCCAACCCCAATGCTGCTGAGGTAACTTCAAAGTTCTTATACATACACTCTACACTGTCCTACCAGAAGAGTGGAAGAATGCCTTTCATGCAGCATTTTACATTTGTGCATATCATGGCAGTTGAACGATTAGAGAAACGGATTTTACCACCAATATGCGTTGAACTGCACGAAAGTGCCACCCCCTCTGTGGAAGATTTAAATAAGGGTTGGTCAGAGGTAGGACCAGATTGCCGTTGTTTGACCCATGCAAATTATCTTCATTTAAGCAATATCTGATTATACACCCCAGAGTGGTTGTTTAAATAGCTTGCACATAACATGTCACCATATAGAGGTTTATTCTGTATGAAGTCTGGGACATAAACAACCAAATGCTAAAGTAGGGATTGCAAGAGTACTACCATTGTAAAAATCAAGAGAGAAAACTTGCCATAGGGGGCTACAAGTATCATGAGTTGTTACAGTTATAGTGCCCTCTATATGCCCATTCTCCATGGAGATCTGGGTAAAACTAAATGTTTAAGAAAATGATCAGGGGCAGATTTTTTGCAGAAACAGGGCGGCGGGCGCCGCATAGAGCACCGGGCGCACTGTAGATCTATAAAAATGACTTCTTTACGCACAGGGCGCCCTGTAGATCTCTGAGAATTACGGTACAGGGTGTCAGGCGCCGTGTAGCTTTGTGTGGGCGCACAACAGACGCGGTATGTCCCCCCACGACTGGGAACAAAATGAAAAAAAAATATGAGTCGACCGGCAAGCGCCGGAAAAAAATTGGCGCCCCCTCTTTTGAAAAATCCTGGATCCGCCCCTGATGATCTAATGATCTAACTTGCACAGAATAGAATCTAGTAGATTTAATAATCTAAATTAGTTGTCATAACTATGTCCCGATTGATATGATTTTGTATTGCCATATGAGACTGTAAAACAACCCTTTTTAGTGCCATTTGTATCTTCTATTCATGTTTGGAAACAACTTTTGTCACAATGACTGCCGCTGTCCAAAATAACTTGCCTTCAGAGTTGCCCCTTGTTTACCTCAAAATGTCATCAAACGAAGTACAAAATCAAAATTCACAAAAGCTATACATTGTGCGTTAAGCTGTGCATTGTCACTAATTGTATCTACAATTTTGGCAGTGAAAATATCTTTTGTGCATTTCATCTTTTTTAATGTTCAGCACGTGCAAGGTTCGGAGATGTAACAGAGGAGTAGTCCCATTTCCTGAAAATCCAAAATTTGAACCGACAGCAAGGCCAAATTTTAGCATAGCATCCGGTTAAGCTACAGGGAACATATTTTCTTACGCGATTTTAGGGTACAAGACCCCTTCCCTAAAATAAATGCAGTTCTACCTTCATCATTAACTCTTTGATCTCAGAAATTGAAAAAAAAAATGAATTTTTTTTTTTTTTACATTTCCAGAATTTTTTTTTATTTATGGCCAGAGCAGCTGGAGCTATTCATTATATTGAGTGCTGATCACAATAGCAGTATCGACTTATTCCGTAAAGGTTATCAAATATTAGAATTGCAAATCTCGCACAGCAATCCTCGCCGGTCTAGTGGTCAGGTTGCTAACCTTGTGATACAGTGGTCTGTTGTTTGAATCCCACTCCTGCTTCTTTTAAATGATAAAATTTTCCATTTTTTTTTCAGGTTAGAGGGAAAGATTTGATGTTCAAAAAAGATTGCTGGTCAAAAATTCCAGCATGCAGCGGAGGTGCAAGGTTGACTTGACGGGATGTACTGCTGTAAATTGCAATTTTGCCATGTTAATACAATTTAATCTTCTTGAATATTGCGCTAGAGAAACCAATGATCAATCACATCTTTCTTAACAGGTGCATACTTAGGCCAAATATATATTTGGTGCTTTACTTATGGAAAGAGACACTCACAATTTATTATTTCCTTGGCCTATGTATAATGTAGGTTTATTCTCATCAAATGTTCATCAGACTCGAGTGATGTCGAATGACCATTGCATCCGAGCGTCCTAAAAATTGATTGGATACCCATGCAATTAAGTTGTAGGGTAACATTTGGGTAACATTTTGACCAATGACAGATACACGACACACTACATAAAGCAATCATATGTGCCTTCTTGCAGATGACACACAAATGAATATGAACCCGTATGCGATCTGGGAAAAATATGTCAGATGTTCATATGGTCAGTTTCAAGACTGCTTGTTGTTGGTTTCGAGTTATTTGTTGGAGTAAACATGTTATTTTTTGCAAGAAGAGAATTTCACCAATTTTCTTTCATAACTATAGCTGGAATCAGCATGCAAAATGTATTCAAAGAGTCCAAACAAGCCTAGTGTCTTGACAGGGGGGTTAGGGAAACGATCTGCTCGATTTGCGGCATTGGAGATTTCCAAACGGTACAGTTGGGGAAACTGCTACGTGCTTTACTATGGCAGTCTCAGCGGGTCCCGTGACATTAAAAAATCATCTATTAAACCTTTGTTCAAAAGATCTTAGTAACTCTCTGATAAATTAAGAAAAATATTGGCTTCAAATCCGTCGGGGTTAGTGGATTAATCCCACTGCAAACTAGTGTAATTTCCAATAAACGGTCATTTAGATTTAAATATTTGTGACCAGGCGTAGTCTTTAGGCAAGTCTGTGTGTACCGTTCGATAAACATAAGAGCGCCCTCCTATCCTACCGTACATCTTTAACAGAATAGCACGCAGAAATTGTATGCCGTTTTTTGAATTTGCTGTTTGCTGTTAGCTTGGCATGTCCTACACCCCCCCCCCCTGGGTTGAATATTTCCCAGTAAACCTTTGTCATGTTTAGGAGCGTCCATATCATGGATACACCCGGCCCGGATTAACTTATTCAGTTGAATAAATCCTGACGCCAACACCACATGGCCCATTCCAATGACTTAAATGGATATGCTAATACTAGACCTGTGGTCATTGGGCAGCCATCTCAAAAGACCTGTGACTTGTGTGTTATAACCTAACAGAATTTCCAATTTTCTACCATTGCCAATGAAATCAAATTGGTTTATGCCCTATAGAGCCTATACAAAATATACAAGTTTGTTTACACTATGTTAATATTCTACAAAAAAAAAGAACCAGCAACCGACCCGATCAATAAAGTCTTATAAACTATTTTTTGTTGTGATTAGTAGAACACTTGGATTACAGCATCTATCTCCGATTGGCCCATTACCTGACACAACCTCCCTCATGAATAGATTGTGTTCACTGATTGGTTAAAAGTGCGTCCTTAACCACAAATGTTTAACGCGGGACAACATGACCCCGGCCCCTCCATTTCACCTCAGTGCCAATAGATTCCACAAGACCCCTCATGATCATTAATATTTGAGAATCTCCACTAATTAACCTATCAAAATAGACCTTCTATATACTATCACATTTAAACTTTTCAATCAGCATGCTGCTATTGGCTAATAGGGTATTTCACCCTGTGCAGGAGATCTTTCGAACTTTTGTGGAGATCGATTGCCATTTTTTAAGACTAATTAGTATTAGTTGCATGAAACATAATATCGCATACTAGACTACATTGTAAAAGCTTTCCAAAGGAAGAATTAATGAGCTGCTGCTTTCATATCTTTTGTAATAGCATTTACAAGCATTGGTTGTCATCTGATTTTGGGTTCATGCTGAGGTACACGGCCATCTTTTAAGTGATATGAATTTTGGTTACATTGGTTTATTTCCACATACCAAATGTGCGTTTTCTGTTATGAAATTTAACAGGCTTAACAAGGAAATTCAACAGCCGAATAGTCTCTTGACATAATGCATTTGAGCGCAATGCTTGTGTGCTTATTATTTGAGGAGCGCAACATGTGTTGGTCGAGTTGGCAATAGTCATCATAATTCATTTAGGTGGCTGGGTTTGAAGTATGCATACATCAATCGATCGCAAAAATGGATCAATCACCGACTTTTCAGTGTGAAAAGCCTTAATAATTACTCATAAAATGCTACAAATAAACACTCACATAACCAGATCTGGTAGTGTTCTCGTGGATTGAAAGTTGACAAACTGTTGTTTGTACTTTATAGGTGCTCTAGGAAAAATAGTAGACATGGGAAGATGGTCAGCTTTCATTATCAATTTATACTACTTTATCAATCTTTAAGCTCATTTGTTTTAAAATACAGCAGTTTTCCCTGCAACTCACCACGTCACTATTTGACCCAGATGTGGCACCACTTTCTATTACTGCATGTTTAATTGATCAGAGCAGAAATTCGTAATATGAAGCGCCACTTTATAAAATGAAATTGATCTGAAGTTACACTATTCAATGGCAGCAGACCAAGGATGCCCAGAGGCACGTGTTAGGGCCCTTGCAAACAAACCCAGCTCCGTGCCACACGCTGCTATCTGCATATGCCTGCCTCAAAGACAAGTTTCAATTTTTTTTACACAAAAAGTTTCTTTTTTACATCGGAGGGCCTAACTTATATTTTAACATTTTTGGACAGTAATAAACCACATCCATGTAACCAAGAGCCAACCACAATCCCATGTAACCAGAGCCAACCACATCCCATGTAACCAAGAGCCAACCACATCCATGTAACCAAGAGCCAACCACATCCCATGTAACAAGAGCCAACCACAATCCCATGTAACCAGAGCCAACCACATCCCATGTAACCAAGAGCCAACCACATCCCATGTAACAAGAGCCAACCACATCCCATGTAACCAAGAGCCAACCACATCCCATGTAACAAGAGCCAACCACATCCCATGTAACCAAGAGCCAACCACATCCCATGTAACCAAGAGCAACCACATCCCATGTAACCAAGAGCCAACCACATCCCATGTAACCAAGAGCCAACCACAATCCCATGTAACCAAGAGCCAACCACATCCCATGTAACCAAGAGCCAACACATCCCATGTAACCAAGAGCCAACCACATCCATGTAACCAAGAGCCAACCACATCCCATGTAACCAAGACTTTGCTTGACAACAGCAGAATAAGGGTTTCATCAACCTATTTGCAACCAAGGTTAAAATTTCGGACTGTAATTTGTTAACCGGACAGATTTCTAGAATGATAGACAGTATGGCTGATACTCTAAAAGGGAGTCTACCTTTGGACCTGGGTTTAAACCAGGGTTAGTCCTACATGAGTAGACCTTTTTTCCTCTCAGAATACCGTGAAAGTTTATTGTACAAATTTTCAACAAAATCATACAAAAAATTGCAAACCATGTTTTTTCTTCAAAAGGAGAACAAACTGCAAAATTTACCATTTTCCTTTTTTAAATCAAGTTTTCTATTTTGCATGGAGGGTTATTAATAAAACACCTGATACCAAATTTTGATTGAAATTATTCCAGTGGTTTTGATATATGAAACAATAATGCACCACAATCACATACAGAACAGCTTGTCAGGTCAGGTTTCCTTTGAGGGTCTGCTACTGGTATCCTGGTAACCAGTATTATCTGTTCCAGGCCGAGTTGTCGGCGGCTAAACCGTTCCCCCCCCCCATCGATTTTCTAAGGAAATCTGATGAGGAAGGTAGCTGCTTACCCTGGTAGAATGAAAAGAAGATCTACCTACAAGGGCATCAGCTCTGGAGAGCTAATGGCGGCCATCCAGCACATGCTGCCTTGCATGATGGGCGTGGTTGCCCAAAGGCTAGGCTCACAGCCGAAAACTGTGGATTGACGTCAGGAAGGGCATCCGGTCAATTATCTTTTGCTCCAATAAATCCTCACACAGCAGTAATGCTGAGTGTGAGGTGTATCCGGCCACGGGGGCAAAACTGGATTTAAAACTTTGGTTTAACTAACTAACTTGTGTGGACATGGTGTGGTCAACCACATTTAGACACCTTTTGTTCATATCATCTTAAGGAAATATTTCTCATGCTTTAAATTCTCATGAGAAATAAATGAAATCAAAACATTGATGAGGAAAAGTGTGGGGGGATGAAGCTGTCATTTGGGTCACCAGCTCTAAGCTACAATTTTCAAATCACAAACCATTAAAACCATTACATCAACTGAAAAAGGAAAAGCCCACCAAACAAGCACTGTCATTATCTACCAAATGATATAAAAATAGACTCAATGTGGCAACTGGAGTTAACTTGGACATTGCTCATGGCAACACTGCTGCCTAGCAACAGTAGAACATGTGGACAGTCACAGCAGCCGATTACAAATTCTATTGGGTTGAACTTGGTTGTATGCTTCTGTCAGACGGGCTAATTCTTGTCGGGCTTTCAAGGGATGCTACTTTGGCGTTGGTTGGGATTCGGAACGTGATTACGAATTGGATGCCTGGAAAACTAAATTAGCACAAAAAGGAACAAATTTGAAATGGTAGCTAGGTTGGATAAACAATCCGGCATATCTTTTCGCAAACTTTTTAAATTAGATTGATCTTTATAGAAAAGGCAGATCTCAAACACAAGTGTCCACTTTTATACTCAGATGTGGCCTTTGACCTCATTGAGGTATGGAATTTTGATGTTTGCATCGATGTACAAGTTTGGTGTCATATTGACTCCAACTTTTCCAAAAAGATGTCTACCCTATTTACCACTGACTCAGGCCCTGACCTCCGATGACCCTTGATCTCGGTATGTGACCTGTGACCTCATTAACATATGGAACTTCATGTTGGAACTATGACCATATGTTTGGTGGCAACATTCCAATCAGGCAACAATTATCAAACAAAACAAGTACTCTTAATCAATATGAACATTTAAATTAGGTGTTCTACTTTATTTCACATGGAGTTTATATATATTGTGTAATTCAGCAAGCATTCGTGATGGGAACATTCTGGTCTTATAATAATTATAACTGAGCTGTCTTAGATCAAATCTGGCATGTTTGAAGATGGTTCTACAACTTTATGCCCTTCCATTACGAGTATTTGCCAGGAGAAAACATGTCAAAAACAGCTGATTTTATTCGAAATCTCGAGGGCTTTGAGATTACGTGAGAGTCCAGTTGCGCATGCGTAGTGTCATAATCATTGCGTATGTCGTAGCAGTAAGCTGCTTGAACGACAAAACTTAGTAGAATTTCGTGGAAATTCACTTTATTACGATTAAGAATCGCAAATTCTGCATGGCAGAACGTTAATAACAAAGGACGCTGGTTGGTCCAAAGGAAAAACAAAAGTGGCGTCTAAATACGTCGTTTTGAATGCCGATAATCGGCAGTTAGCGTAGTACAGAGTAAAAGACGCTCACACATGTGAATCAAAATTCAGACGCCAGGCAAGGGTTTGTTGTAAGCGCCACGGGTGTGTCAACCACGCAGAATTCGGCAACATACAACAAAAATACCCGGCGCGATTGAGCCGGGAAAAGCAAAAACCAAGTCCAAATCATCGTACCCGCAGGGGGCGAAAAAGACCGAATCGAAATGGGAAAACGAATGGACAAACTAGAGGGTACTGGAATCCAAGGTAAGAAAAAAATCAGGAATTTCAGCATGACCATTGCAGCCATTGATGGCTAGAGATAGTGACTCTATCGATAACATGCTAAATATGGACAACATACTATGCCTTATGATTAATGACAGAAACACGTATCAGGGCCAGGTCCTCCTAGTGTAAGTGTGGACCTTACTCACCCCATAAGTGAGGAGAGATGAAGTTTTGACAGATTTGCCATTGGCATTCAGCTCAAGTTCAACAAGCGGTGACACAAGAAAAGAAAAAGGGGGAAACAATACGAACATGGACATAAGTGTTCAACCCAGCTCTGCTGAAAGATGACAAAGGATTTGCGCCTTATTCGCAGTGGGAATCAGATGTCGGAAGAAAAGAAAATAAGAGAGGAGGTAGCCGCAACTTTGCAACGTTGCGCTTGTGGAAAAACTGGAAGACAAAAAGATCCAGGAAGCTATGGATAAGCATAAAGTGCTGAAATATGTGACCATTGCTCCTTGTAAATATGATAACCAATTGGAATGTATTCATTCACCCACAGCTAACGGGATGTGAAGGTGAAGAAGGTACCAGAAGCCCACCTCATAAAAGGGATTACAGCTATTGCAAAATTGAATTGAATAGCATATGCCAACTATCAGATGACCTCAAAGAAGGGTTTTTGCTGTTGTCCTCGACAAACTTTGAGATGAATTGTCTCAGAAAGGATCTTATAAGCAGATTTAAATCCCCAATATCATCACCTATGCAGCCATCAAGCAAAGGTCACAAATGGCTCTTCGGGGACGACCTGGGAAAAACGATCAAGGAGATCCAAGTGAAAGGCGGGACAGCAGGGGTGGTTAAGCAAAGCAAATGCATGGATGTGAGCACAAGCATATGCTAATAACCGACCATCCTACAAACAAAATCTGCAGGCGGGTGCAGCAGCGGCAGGCTGGACCAAAAGTGCAGGGCCCCTTTTTTAGGACTACCAGCAGCTTCAGTCAGAAACCAAGAAAACTTCCCAGAATCGCAGTTTGTGAACAAGCAAGAAAACAAGTCACAGCAACAATCAAGCAAAGCTGCAAAGTAGTGGAGAACTGCCCTCTGTTGGACGGGTAGTAAGAGCACTAATTATTTCCTTGAATTGTCATGTCCAAAATACTGTTCGAGGAGGTCGATGGAATTTATAGCAGGAATGGCAGAGTAATAACATACGATAGATAACCATCTTGCAAGCAATATCCGATTACAAACTAGATTTTGAAAATGGTTCACCACCAATACAACAAGCCATACCAGTCCCTTATTAAGCCAAGTAGGCATGAGAGGTGGCAATAGAGCGAAATAAGAAAAAACTTATTGCTAAAGATGTAATGAAAAATGCTATATGAATGACAAATGGTCATTTATTCCAAATTCTTTAACTAGGGAAAAGAAAGACGGGGGGTTTCCGATTGATCCTTGATCTGTCGGAGCTAAACCAATATTGTGAAATACGAACTCATTTTAGATGGATACGTTTGAGTAGGTAAGATGGTTGGTTACCAAACACTGCTATATGGCCTACCCGATCGAAAGGATGCATATTATGCAATCCCAATGCTCAAAGTGAAAGGAAATATCTTAAGTTTCGCTGGATAACACTTATATCGTATAAGGTTTACCTAATGGGTAAGTCCGGACCCCATCACCATTTATTTACAAAGCAGCTGCTAAACCACCTAGCAAAATACGTCAATTAGGTCATGTGATAACTGCTTACCTTGATGACTCATTACTGGTAGCGCGAAAATCAGGGAACAAGCAAGCACTACAGTACAAGAGGCAGGCAAAATTCCCGAGACCTTGGGATTTATGTATCCATCCAGGACAAGTCTCATCTTTGAACCAATACAAGAAATTACAGTATTTGGAATCATAATAAATTCATTTGAAAATGCCAGTGTTTCTCCAATTCAAAAAAAGCAGGAAAGAAATAAGGAATGTGTGTCTCATATGCTTGCATCAGACAACATACAATTAAATGTGTCTAGGATGATAGGCAAATTGGTTGCTGCTTTACCAGCAGTTCAAGTATGGTCCGTTATATTACCGTGTCATTGGAAAACAGAAAAATTAATGCGCTAAAAGAAACTATGGGCATTATGATAGGAAAATGAGCAATCTCAAGGAAGCGAGGAAAGGATTTGACGTGGGTGGCTGCAGAATGTAGATACTGCTTATGCGTGTATAGACAGGGGGAACCTGATCTTCATCATTACCTCCGATCATCAGGACTGGGGTGGGGCGCCACCAATGGGTCTGAACAAATAGGGGGTAGATGGAATGAACTTGAATCACAGAGAGCAGCTTTTAACAATGAAAAAAGACAAAATTATTTGGAAGAGCTATTAGCAGCATTGATTGCACTGAAACATTTGTCGAGAATACGTTACAATGTTCTGTTAGGCTCAATAGTGGGACAAACATACAACTGCAGTAGTAGCATACATTGCTCACATAGTGGGGGTCAAAGTCAAAATAAAGCCATGGTGCAATGAGTTAGCTAGAGAGTTGTGGAAATGGTGTATGACAGATCCAATCTGGGTACCCTTCGGTGGCCACATCTTCCTGGGGTACAAAATATTGTAGGCGACACAGAAAGTCACGAGTATTTGAAGACGAAAAATGAGTGTGTTAACAAGGATATGTTCATCAATATTATGCCAAGAGCATAATATAAACCATCAGTAGACTTGTTTGCATCCAGGCTCAATGCACAGTTACAATCTTATGTGTCCTGGAAACCAGATCAACAGCTGAAGCAGTAGATTGGCATTAACTTTAGATGAGGCCCCGCTCAAATTTTTTGCTTCCCCCCTTTTGTATCATTTGCAAAGTGCCTACAAAAACTCAGGGAAGATGAGCAGAAATGCCATGATGATTCATGCCCAAGTGGCCCTACACAGCATGGTTTCCACAACTCTTACACATGCTATGGCAGAACCCTATTTTATTGCCAAGAGCAAGTCTCTGCTACAAACCAGTACACTATTAAGTTGCACCCACTAAATGGGAAGCTTGATTGATTTCTTGCAGAGTCTCCGGCAAGCAATCAAGCGTATGGGCGTATCAAAGCACGCTACCGAGATTATACTCTCATCAGGCGCGACTCTACAAAGGAACAGTATGGGGCATACCCTTAACAGGTGGACACAGTTTTGCAGTTGCTAGGCAGACAGGATCCTCTGCAAACCAATGCAGTTCCGCATTCATGAGTTTTTGACCTTGTGTATATCAACGAGGATGAGTTATAATTCTATAATGTGCCTAGAAGTGCGTTATCCTCATTTGTTGTGTTCAAAAGAGGACCAACAGTGGGACTCCATCCGCTGATTTCACGATTTATGAAGGGGGTGTCAACAAAAGGCCACCAGGCACCGCGTATGATGTATTTGGGACTTAAAATGTTGTTCTTGATCTTCTCCTCCGTAAGCTGCCCCAGCAAACACGTTGAGCCTGAAGCAATTGACTTTGAAAATAGTGATGTTGATGCCCTAATAACTGCCCAACGGTCGCTTAAACAATTCACAAACTAAAGATAAGCAACTTGCGACTTCTGGTGACAAGGAACTTTCCAATTTACAGGACTTTATTAAGCAAAGTCGCCCAGGGACAACAGGGTTTACTGTCACATTCAAGGGGTATCCATCAGGACAGGACGCCTTTGTGTAATAATTATTGATAGTACATTGCATAGGTAAAAGGAAACTACGTCAGCAATGTGGGACTGTAGAGGACCATTTATTCATCAGCTTCAAGAAGCCACATTCCGCTGTCAGTAAGACAATATCTTCTCGTTGGATCGGGTTAGTTATGGAGCACGCGAGGGTGGACTAACACAGTCAGACCACACTACGAGAGCTGCGTTTACTTCAGCTGCCAAATAAATGGAAGTACCCATCAAGAGATAATGTGTTACGCGGGGTGGTCCAGGCTGAAACTTTCCAGCGTTCTATAATACAACTCTTCAAAGAGACTCGTGTATGGGGAAAAAAAATTATTATTAAAAAATGCTGATTGGGCTAGCATAGCGAGGATCTATTGTTGTTGGACAGAAAACTAAAAAACTATAGAGCTTTTGAGATAGAGATTGTTTACTACGCAAGCTTAGAATTACAAAAAAACTGTTTGATATTCAAACACTGAAAAACATGGTCTTCATTTTAAAACCCTCAAGTTCAACACCATATTTCATTAAAAACTTTTCAAATGTATATTGTAGGTCAACATGTTTTGTGGATCCATTTGTGATGGTCACTTGATTTATTATTAGTACACAATATGAGCCAGGATGGTCTTTCAAATCTCACGGAATCTCGAGTGAGATTTCAAAATAAATGGAGATTGACACAAGAAACTTACCTGTTGAAGTTAAATCTGGATTTTGAGAAATGTCGAGCGAGAGATAGTGCCTCCGCTCCCACCCATTTCTCAAATTTCAAGTTTAGTTCTCGTAATATCTTTCCAGTCTCTATGTGTTTGGAATCTATTCATCAGGCCTCATACTCCTTAAAAATATGACACTACACATGCGCAACTGGACTCTCACGTAATCTCTCGCTCGACATTTTGTCAAAAATCAAGATAACTTCAAACAGGTAAGTTTTCTCGTTAAATATTTCCATTTTGACCTATACAAGGGCGTTCAGCACCCAATGATTCATGGTACCTTTTCACTTAAATGGTAAGTAAATTATGTTTCTTGAGATTGAATTTTGTCAATCAGAGACAGTTATGTTGCTCTTTTCTTTGCCACCTTGTGCAATATTAAAAATATGGCAAAATTAACAATTTCAGTCTGAGGGGTTACAGGAAGCGAAGATTTCAATAGCTTTCTCCCACAATTCATTGCTTCCAGTGGAAGGTTTTTGTACAGGTCCTGATGTGGGTCGTAGTAATGAAACGTGCGCTAAATTGACAGTACTGATCACAAACTTGCAATCTAAGAGCTGTTTCATCTCTACAATCCACCTTGCAACCTTACAAAAACTTCCATGAAGCAATTCATTGTGGACTCTGGTATCTGTCTCTTGGTTACAGGTAGATGAGGATTACAAGGGTGAGATAGGAGTTACAAGGGTGGAGAGAGGGGTTACAAGTGTGGAGATGAGGAGTTCCAGGTGGGGAGAAAAGAAAAAAATGAGGTTACAGGGGTAGATGAGGAGTTCCAGGTGAGATGAGCCCGTCCTTTCTTAATTCATATTTGTTCATGTGGGGTTAAGTGGACCCTTTGGCCATGTGTCAATTTGGACATAAAAGACTTCCTATTTTTGATCAACCTAGCAAATTCCAAAACATCGGTCTAGCAGATTGCATGAATCATCAGGAAACCCAATAAACAAAAGGAACATTATTCAAAGACCTAGATGGAATCTACTTAGCATATCTGCAGTACTGATAGACCTACCTGCAGGTTTGAGCACAAGAACTTAAGCGATCTGAGATCGAGGAACCCTATGACGTGATCATCATCGTCTATCACCACTAACCGATGCACCTGTCAAAGAAAAATCAAACCAACATGGATGACCAATTAGATTGCTTACGGGTCTGAGCAGTGTAAATCAATGTGAAGCACTCCTTTTGCTAAATTTCGTCAAACATGTACATGCTAAATTCCTATTTATGTTCGTTTTAGTTCCATCAATCTTAAGATGACCATGACAAGCAACACCATAATTTAAGAAGATGAAGTTTGTGGGTGGCAATGTAGCGATGAGACCAATTTGAGCATGGAAGTCTGTGACCTACAGAACATTGGATGGAGAAAGTACTGTCCGATGTATGGAGTTGATTATGGACTGACGCTTCTGCCTCTTTTGCGCTTTTAGGCCTCAGCCTGATGGATTCTGTGAGATTCTGGATGTTTTCAGCACCATGTTTAATAAGGCTGTGCCACCTGGGGCGATTTTGGGCTAGGGTACGTTAGCATTGCTCTACCAAAGTCAACTCTGCCAAGCGACTCCAATCTGCAAAATCACACGACACTCACCCCTACCTCACTTGCCTGTCAATTAGATTCCCCTCTCCACCGGGTGAGAGTCATTACACCATAATCTCCGTATACTACCATTCAAGCCTGACTCATGCCTTTTCATTTTTCTACGCTAGGTATAGCAAGATACCTACAATACCCACTGGAAAGTTGATGACCCCTGAGTGCACGCAACGGGGGCAATGATCTAGAAACACTGACTTGGATTCATTTTGGATTTAGAGCGAAAGTATTACATTCCATTGAGGGAAGATAGCAATGCAAGGGGCATCCATTTTTCCCAAAAGGGGAGGGGCATTTATTAGAAGCAAAATTATATCAATGATAAAACTATGTGGCTGGTATTCTGAAAGGAAGTCACCTTTAGCCGCAGTGCGGTTTGGTTTCACACCACCCCCCGACAAGTGTGTTGCCATGTTGTTACATCGTTATCATTGTAAACCACATAATGCTCCTTCTTACACATTGCAATTTTCTACCATGTTATTGAAGAAGAGCTAGTAGGGTGGCCCCAACAGAATATAGGGTTATCATTTATAGATTACGGGGGCGGGGAAGCCAGGCGGTCATTGCAAATTTTTCATTTCGCGTCGTGGCAAAAGTACGTAAAAAAAAAAAAGAACGCAATTTATTTGTCAAATTAAAATCTTTTTGGGGTCAAAGTATTTGTAAGACAATTTAACACATTTTCAGTATTAACCAAGTTTCCTAATCCACACCTTTTATTTTTCTCACACACATTTACTAAAACATTCACTTTATACTGGAAAATAGCCAAACCCCACGCTTTCAATAATTGTCTCGAGGATTCAGTTCCCAGAGGCTCTTATGTGTGCCCACACAATGGACGTTTTACATGCCTTTTGTCAGACGATTTTGCAATTGGACATGAGGCAAAGTGCTTGTTTTAAGCTTAACTATCATAATTAAATATGGAAAATTTTGGCATTTTTGGGCCTTTCATACAACAATAGATGTCAGTCTGCTTATTAGAGGGGTCATTTAGTATAGACAATATAGTGCACATTTATAGAAAAGATATAATAAGCTATCAGTGTCGTGTACTATAAGATGAAACATGACCTTTGATAAGTACATTGAGATAATAATACGAGAATGCCAGTCATAATGCAACCCTAGGGTACATATACTATAGTAGCTATATTGTACACTTTGCACACGTGGAGCCTCTCCTCTGACAAAATGTTGTTAGAATATAAGTGGCAAAAGACTGGGGTCATTTTCCACCTTACCTTGAACAGAGTTATAAAACTTATCTGATTTGTTCCCACTCACCTCTGCTTAATCGCTGGTGTCCATCACGGTTCCCAGTAGATCATCTGTGTCTTTTGCTAGGGTGTACCCCTCAGTATGTTGACCGTAAACTGTAGTGGCATCTTGTATTGTGATGTCCAATTGTTTGTACGTCCCTTCTCTGCTGCCAAATTCGAACGCAGGAGGCCTTACAACATGTCAATCATCACTTACATTTGAAAAAATATTGCCAGTTAAAACGTGCAATCCCCTCTGGTGGAGATCAAATCTGGAAATGGCTCATTCTATCACACTAATGCTGCTCACACAGTGCATGTTCAGTACCTCAAGATAGATCCTGTCATCTGATTGGTTAAATGAAAGCCACATGACGGTTTATTTTCACTATTTTTCGCATCCAACACTGTATAGTCATTTTTTGCCCGGTATAGTACCTTTCTGCCCGGTATAGTAACTCTCTGCCCGGTATAGTAAATTTATTGGACCGTTAATAGTAGACAAATTTGACGCTATGAGGGTCATGGTTGAAACGAGAGGCCCCACGGTATCTCGAAACCATACTCAATGCCCCGCGGCGTCATCCTAGGGGCATAGTAGGTTTTTGAGATCAACGAGGGCCTATAGTTTCAACCATGCTCCGAATAAAAAGCAGTCAATAGATATGTTATTATAGACGAATAATCATATTTTATGTCATAACACAGGCCCTATATCATGTGTAGCTCATGAGCTGTAGGCCCATTTGTGTCATGGCGTGCACGCATGGTTTAACAATTTTCTGGCAGCTCCGAATCCGCAAACTTTTACAATCACCGCTTCAAGCATTTCCTTAACACGATGAAAGCACACACCATCACGACTATTGTGATCATTCCAACTGTATATTTCGTTACCAGTCACCTATACACATGTTTAGTCTCCTTGATTTATGCAGAAAGCTTTGGATCTAGGTGCTTATCCGGTGAATCGTTTTGCCAGAGACCCGTCAAACCTGATTGCCGATGCCATGGGCGCAGCAATTTTATTTCCAAAAGGCAAAGCCGCGGCGCCGATGGCGCTATGACAGGTCGCTGTCACACAACATCAGAGGGGATAGGTTCAATACGATCAGTAACACAACCTCAAATCATGACTATGGCCTACTGATGCTGCGATTCAGCCATTCCCTTGCTCTGGCTCCCCGGTATGTATCAGACTTTACACTACAGCACTGACTCCCCACATACGAGTAAACAAATACGGGCTGCTTATATTCATCTCTTACCCACTTCAATATGTACCCTCATAATACGGATGGATAGTCCTTACGGCAGTCTCTATGCTGAAAAGGTGTCCCGGGCATAGTTTCATGTAAGAGATGCCCGCTCTCCCATTGCCATAGTTCATTTTTGTTCAATTCTTGAAGCTAGTTTGGAATTCCTGCTCCCACTTTAACAATCATATGACAGAAATCTCGATATGAGGTCTATAATAACTCTTGGACCGGTAATCGTAATTTTCGGCCCGAGCTGTATCTTGTTACTGCAACAGAAAGAATCATGAGGTATATAAACAAATATTAACTGCCCTTTTATTTGGGCCATAGTCAAATCTAATTTACCCTTGGTGATCTCGAGACCATACTATTTTCCTCAGCTCTGCTATCGGAGAATAGTACGGTCTGGACATCAACTCGGGTCAATAGATTTGACTATGTCCCTCATGGACAGTCCATATTTACAAGGCGGCCTTCAGTGCGCCTGTTCTGTTTTTGATGGGTTCTTCTTTCTTTCTCTGGCAACACTTCAACTGCGTCTAGTTCAGTCATCGTTTGACTACCGAAAATCGCGTATACAAGACCGTTGGCCTATCATATGGACCATTTCGGAAAACGGACAGAAGAAATATTTGACTAGCGCCTTCTTATTATATTCCCTGCCGATGAGCAACTACTTGCGCTCGTTTGTTACATTTATCAAACTCATTGCTGCAAACCCCTGCCCTGACCATTGAGCAATCAAATGAACATAGCTTTTGTAACGCTGTTGCAAGTCCCAAGGCCTAATATCGGTAACGAATGGCCACGTAAATAGGATGTTGGTTCCCCAGGCAATCTGTCTAAAACATCCCACCTGGCAAAGACACATGTATGCAATGATGTTTTTAATTCCTTGTGATTTGTTTGGACTGATTACTGGGGCAACGAATCCCATTATGTAACACTCTACAGCGAATAGCTGTTAGATCATGGACATAATAGAGTTCAAAGACGCGTAATCACTTGCCGCCTTTTGTTATTAAAACTCACCATGACCAAATTACCCACCAACCAACCTTTTTTTTTTTTTTTTACCCGGCTTTGAGGTAATGCGATAAGCACCCTCTCAGCAGGATAACTGCCAGCCTCCGCAGCACATAGAGATTCTGCCGAAATCAGATCCAAATCAATCAAATTATTTCTCTCCACATAAAAATACAATCAAATCAATATAATAAGACAACATGATAAACCATAATGGTGATGAGATGAGACACTGCAAACGCATAACGTGGGATGCAGTGCCCTAGAACGGTAAAAGGTTCAGTATGACTACAGATAGGGTGACTTCGAACATCTCCAGGAATTGTACGTAATATTATGTACATGCAACCATAATAAAGGTAGTAAATTGCCCGAATACCGATTCAAATCAAAAGATTAATAAATATACAGCCCCATGCTATATTTCACACTAATGGACCGGATCTTTTCAAAGCATCAAATATCCATCCTGTTGTTTAACCACAAAGCCTTGAATTAGCTTACTGAAAATAAAGGAATTTGCTGTTTCTTTTCGATAAAAAAATCAATGTTTTCTAACTTTCGCAAAAATTGACAAACATCAGCTATTGCTCGGTCAATGATCCCCAGAGTTCCCTGCCACATATATTTTCTAAGAAAAATTGCTTGAAAATAGTTAGTCTTGCTTGAGTGGTCACGCGTGATGCAGTTTAAAAGATTACCTTGAAGGTCAATCACGAGCCCTTGAATTTTTCCAAACAATTGCCCGTACAGAAGAACCAAGGGTAATCGGATTACTAAATTGAGCAATATTATTTTAGAAATCAGTAGAGTCAATCAATCTAAACAATTTTCCACATCCAGTGTTTCTTTGAAATATTACCGGGACAACTTGGGTCATGGGGAAATGTTTCCCTTTCACATTGAGTGCCCTCGGTAGACTCTGCGGCAAGATGGGGTCAAAGACTTACCTTGGATTTGGATTACTGAAGCGGTGTGCTTGTTCTTGTGTCTGAGATTTCGCACAAAGAAAAGTATAGTGTTGGGTATGTCCACAGTCGCGAAAAAGCGTACTCACATGATAGTTTCCGAACGGAGAGTCAACTCAACCGATTATGTGTGAGCGATACATAGTTTTCTATTCATAAGCTTTGATTGCAAACTTTACACTGTGTTGCTTTCGCTCTGTGATGCAATTTCCACGGGTCCTTTTTTGGACTTGTTGATCATTTTTCACCATAAAGGTGGACTTTGGTTGTAAACATTTTGCTAAATTTGGCCTTTATCAAAATCTTCAGCAAAAAGTGGACTTTTCCCCTTTTTCGAAGTTGATTCTAATCAACAAAGTGGACCTTTTTCCCTTTCGCGAAGTTGATTTAATAAACAAAAGTATAGTTGTTGGGGTAGTCCAGTCGTGAATGAAAAGCGTACTCACATGATAGTCCCGAACGGAGAGCAACTCAACCGATTATGTGGGAGCGAGGACCTATTTTTCTATTCCTAAGCTTTTATTGCCAAAACTTTACACTGTGTGCTTTAGCTCTGTGATGCAATTTTCAAAATCCCCATATAAAATCACAGGCCAGTAGCGGGGGGGTGGGGGGGGGGGGGTACATCAAAAATCGAGAAAGGGAAAAGGGAAAAAAGGTTACATTTTGCTGCAATTTTGATTAATTTAAACAGGCCAAATTTAGCAAAAAAGTTGACACCAAAAAGTCCACCTTTTGGTTGAAAAAAAATGATTCAAAATAGTCCAAAAAGGACCGTGGGACATTTTAGGGGGTTAGCGTCCACTTTTAACCCAAAAGGTCTCTTTACTTTTCGGAAAAAAAGGTCCACTTTTTTGACAGTCCCCTCCCACCCTTCCAAAAAATCATGGTACGGCCTGTATATCACAAGGGAATCAATAGAAACAGATTAAAAATCCATTATTTTTCGAATATTTGAAACATTGTATGTTTCATTAAAAATTAGAAAGATTAGAAATTAGAGAGTATTTTAAGAGCAATATTCTTTTACCTCAGAAATAAATGACCAATCCTTCTTTCCATATTTTAAAAACAAGGCGAATCGTATTTACGCGATGCGTAAATATGTCTCCGCCGAATATCGCGATCACTAAAGGACAACTAAAACTGCACCCGTCCACCCTTATTTGGCATCACTAGCCGCCAAAAAAATGATGGTTACTCAAGAAAATGAGCTCAAGAAATCTAAAATTCAGCATGCAAAAAAATCCCTGAAAATTCACTAAAGTAGTAAAAATATGATATTTACTCAATATGGCAAAACACTATTTTTGAAAAATAAATATGTGATCACAATTTAAATTTGGACCAATACAGGATTCTGGAAAGCGGCGAAACATGAATGTTAATTATTTTCACATTTCCAAGAAGTAAAACAGGCTGGCAAAAACCCCAAAAGAATGACCCACATGTAACAACTAGAACTGAAAAAAATTCACACCAAAATTTAATCAGGTCGAGAACTCTCAGCCACTTCCTTCACCAAGTGACATCATTTATACACGTTCAGATCCAGAAAAACTGGTACCCAGGGCCTTGCGGGAAAAAAATTTCATAAATTATGCAAATTAGATACTTAATTGAGAAATTACACCAAAAATCTAATCAGGTTGAGACTCTTTACAACCTGTTCTTCCACCAAGTGACATCATCGTAGCCCTTACGAACTCCAGATTAAAGTGTACACCAATGTTGACATTTTCTGTGCAATATTGACCTTTTCCCTTGACCTTTTTCCCGTACCCTGACCAGACCCAGGGGAGGGACCCTGGGGGTGGAGATGAATTAAAGGTGAGGAGGGGGTATCCCCTCCTACAAAATACCAAGTTTGGCACTATAGAACATCCAGAAAAAAAGATATGCCAAATGTTCCAGGTTAACTTTTATCACAGAAAATACGAACATAGGACGGGACATACGGGAACATACGACGGAGCCCATTTTATAGTCCCCTCCGAACTTCGTCGGGGGGGGAACAAAAAAGAGAGATAACAATACATAAAAACGAAGTTCTAACCAAAACCAGCTCTCAAAAGCGCATAGAAATAATGACAGAAGAGGACAGACATCCCAATTTTTTTGTTGGAAAATAATATATACTAAGGCTGTGTTAAGTTCGTGCCTAAACCACCCACTATGAACTAGTAAAAATCTCAATTCCCTTGCACAGTTCAGTAGCTTTCATTCACCATATGTATTGAACAATACCACTACTGGACGTGTTTTGGGTTGATATATCATACCCAGTTCCACACGAAGGTCGGGTCATGGTAAATGTTATGTACCAAATCACAATCCACTGACTGTTCCTTGGTAGATGAGTTATTGTAACTCAATAGGGACCGTGCATGGACTTCACCGTTTACTCAGGAGTGATCGAACTTATTTGGTTTTAAATCTTGTTGATTGGTTACAATCAGGATTCCATTATTGGTGAGTTGATACAAGATGAATAGGATTATAACATCGATGATTGATATAACATCGTTAGTATATTCCATGTAAGTTCTCACAACAAAACACGTACA